>JAJMAW010000096.1:0-53731 GCA_030565085.1 Sugiyamaella pinicola
TGTGGTCTATTTCTACAACAAGCACTTAGCAGCTCGCTCTATCAAAACATTAACCAAAGACATATGATACTTCTGTCGCTCTTGAAGACAGCCACCGCGGTTAGGCATATCTTAACATGAGCGCAGAGAGCTACCGGTTGATATTACCTTATGGAATAATGTAATCACCATGGTTTCCTCCACGTAGCAAGTGATTTACGGATTCCAATGAATACTGATAACGATATCGCGTTCGGACGTGAGTTGGTTGCAGATAATTTGCTCGATGGTATCACAGATGTTTATAGTTGTTTTAAAAGGACGTAGTATCAAATAAACCACAACTTTTCCGTATGTTGGCAGCCAAGTGACATATACCAAGTGCTGTGCTGAATAGCGATTACAGAAATTGCCTTACCTCGTGACAGGACTCTGCTCTGTATTCTTCTCGGGCATACTCCTTGGTAAAGTCGATAATATCGCAGTTCGCAAAAGCCTGCCAAAACGCGGCTGTGTCTCGCGTGAAATTTCGTAATCATTCAAGCGGTCCTCGCGATCACGACCTCATATACTTTTGTAACTAATTAGTGTAATGACCTTGTAATCCCAGAGAACGGAGGCCTATGGCCTTTCAGTGCCGATAATTAACCTGTACCCGATAGCTTCAAGACTTAAAAGGTTTAATGCTCGTGATTCTTAGCGAGCTTTTCTTTGCTCTGTCTTGAATCTATTAAATTACTATTTTATCTATCGACAATACCAATTCTGTGATGTAAGAATAGAATTACTACTTAGCGCTACCTGCTTTCCTTGTGGCTCGCTTGTTGTTACCATTCTTCTAGTTGTAATGACGACTAAACCTTTCTTAAAATGGTGGCTGGTCTTGACGGATTTTCGCCGAACGAGCGACTTTAAAAAGTACTTAAAAGCAGGGCAAAGCCATAAATAAATCAGCCCATATTTCTGAGTTTAGGGTTGGTTGATCAAGAACGAAGAAAACATTACCCGGATCGATAGCAAGCAAAAAATGATAAACCGACCTACCTTAAGAAATATCTACGATATCATCTAGACGGTGGAAGAGTCCTGTAATAGTAGAAAACATCAGTTTTTTTTAAGTTCGAAATCAATTATTACATATTATTATATAACAATCTCTTCGAGCTTAACGCTCACTACTGTTCTGATTTTCAGGCTAGGATATATATATACTGACTATCACTCACTCCGCGATACTTTTCTAAACAGGTTTTTGGTATTTTTAAGGCATTATAGAAACCGCGGTATGATCATCTCCCTAATATTAGCTATATCTCATTTCGCGCTTATCTGCTCTCCTGTTCGCTTATACGGCTGCTGCCCTGATATATCTAATTTTGCGGGGAGCACATCCCTGCTGCTAATACTAATACTACAAATAAAGTGCCAATCGCGTGACAAACTTTAGTGGCCCAGTATATATACACTAAGTGCAATGTAACAAGGGAATCATTTCATTGCAGTATATTTGTAAGTTGAAATAATGATGGGATCCAGTTTTACAACAGATGACCCATATAAGTATCAAATTGGATTTAATTCTTATCACGAGTAAGTATAATGATATTAGCTGGCGTACAATTAGGGCTCTAACAGTTATAGAACTGAATCAATAATTGGTGCCTTACCAGTAGGTCAGAATAGTCCTCAACAAGCTCCTCTTGGTCTGTATGCTGAAAAACTGTCAGGTACTGCCTTCACAGCACCCCGTCATGAAAATAAACAAACTTGGCTGTATCGTATCATTCCTAGCGCTTCACATCCAAAAATTACCTCAGTCCAAACACCATGGGCTCATTCCGATGGCAAGAACACAGCGCCTGCTGGATTTGACGGATTGCAATATGTCCCGAATCAACTCAGATGGGACCCTTTTAATGTTTCTCAGAGTGAAACGTTTATCGATGGTCTTAGGCTTATTAGTGCTTCTGGAGACCCTCGTTTAAAACATGGATTAGCGATTTATGCGTATGGTGCATCTAAATCCATGGATAAAGAAGCCTTCTATAATGCTGATGGTGATTTCCTGATTGTACCTCAGCGGGGAGATCTTGATATACGAACTGAATTAGGCAATCTCTATGTCCGTCCTCAGGAAATCATTATTATCCCTCGTGGAATTCGTTATAAAGTGATACTTCCATCGGGGTCGGTAAGGGGCTATATTTTGGAAATATTCTCTGGGCATTTTGAACTCCCCGAGTTAGGGCCGATTGGTTCCAACTGTTTAGCCAATGCTAGAGATTTTCAGGCTCCTGTGGCTGCCTTTGAAGACGACGATAGTAAACATACCATTTTTACTAAATTTGGTGGTAATTTATTCAATTTCGTCCAAAACCATAGCCCATTTGATGTTGTTGCCTGGCATGGCCTATATTATCCATTTAAATATGATCTGGGTAAATTTAATGCCATTGGGTCAATATCTTTTGATCACCCTGATCCTAGCATTTTCACCGTCCTCACAGTTCAAAGCGATCACCCAGGTACTGCTATTGCCGACTTTGTCATCTTCCCTCCCCGATGGTTGGTCCAGGAAAAGACTTTCCGCCCTCCGTGGTATCATCGAAATACCATGGCAGAATTCATGGGGCTCATATGTGGTAACTATGATGCCAAGGAAGGCGGTGGCTTTGTACCCGGTGGTGCATCTCTACATAATGTTATGTCATCACATGGGCCCGATACTGTCACCTATGAAAAGGCATCAACAGCAGATCTCCAGCCCCAAATAGTTGGTACTGGGTCTATTGCATTCATGTTTGAGACTACCTTGATGCTTGGGCTGACAAAGTATGGACTTAGTGAATGTGAAAATGTTCAGGACGGCTACAACGAGCATAGCTGGGTTCCTATAAAGAAGCATTTTGTTAATCCTAATAAATAGGCGTGTAGCAATATATTTGCTATATGATTATGTAACATGTTGTACACTGCTTTGCGAGCATTATTTAGAGCATTTTGGAACAGTTTGAGGATACATGAGCGCGCTCTTTTCCTCTATTCTACTCATGTTCGTCATCGGATTCTGATAGTTAAATATTTAGAGTTTATGCCGTCTTCCACATATATATATGCCAATGCTCCCGCTTCTTAGTACCCCACTTTTCAAAACACTCACTGTAGCCTTTCGCCCAAGCCTAATTGCTTGTCGACTAAACTAAAATCCATGCCGTAAACTGCAATGTTAAAGATCTTCCTCCTTGTGCTACCAGTCGAGGCATCGATCGGTTGTTTTCAGAGCTCATTATAAACAATTCGGCACTCCTAGTTTTCCCACAGAATCCAATTACTTTTATTCTCATGAATTAAGATTTCCTTAACTTTAACTGTAGAGAAAACAAAATGAATTGCTTGATGTTTTACTCGTTAATTGAAACACGCATAAGCACTCCGCTGGACTCTATAGAAAAAGGATTTATCTCTTATTACTAAATCAAGATGATATAAGATCAACTGCCTATTCTGGTTTTTCCGCAGTGGGAAATGTTTTTTTGGTGAACCTGTGGGGTAAATAAATTCTGCATGCCACATGCTCACCGAGGTTGATGGCAGAGCATATAAAAGGCAAATAACTTTATAAAATGATTGTACAAGTTAGAAATATGTCCAAGATACACTACTGCTGGTTAACTTAGAACTTAAATGCAGGCTTTTCTGATTGACTATCATGGCATGTCCCATCATGCTCAACGTTTGACAATGTCACATCGCTCGCATGGCTTGCATCATCTCTGAAATGTCATCCGAGGTGGTTGGCGATGCATATTGTGGAGATCTGGTTTTCTTGAAGCTGTTGTTTGACCCCTCATTTTGACTTTGGGGATGTTACTTTGTTTTTGTCATATGTCGAACATATAGAAGCCGAGCTTAAAGTTGTCAAATGGGCAAACCTATATATATTCGAGTAATGTCTCCTTTGTGCTGGTGATACATATAAATCTAGCTCGGTTTTTCATCTAGTGTTCTCTATTCAAATATGCGCCTTTCTAAGCTCATTGCTTCCGTTGCTGCTATGGCAGTTGTCCCATGTTGGGCTGCTCCAGCACCCGTCGCGGCACCCGCTCCTGCTCCTACTTCAAATGTAAATCAGGTTGTTAGTTCCTTGAATGCTATTAAATCCCAATTAATTGTCGTGCAAGATAGAGTTGATGATTTTAATGGTGGACTTTTCGATGTTGGCCAGTTGTTGGATATCCAAATCCAGGCAACAAATCTAGGGAAGAACATTAATGCCGCTACTAATGTAGTCAAAAGACAGCAGACTGTCTATACTCAGACAGATTCATTAACTATTTCCTCTGCTCTGTTAAATTTCCTTCCTAACATCAACAGTACATTGAATTCTATTATTGAAAAGAAGGATGTCTTTGACCACTCTGTTCTTCAACTTGTCAGTGTCAGCTGGCTTGTAGCTTGTGATATTAAAAACTTGAAGCAAGATACTGCTTCCCTTTCCAGTGCTCTTGAAGCCAAGCTTGATCCTATCTTGACTCAGGCTATTCAGCAAGTAGTTGCTGAGATTAATAGCTGGTTTACAGCTGCTCAACAGGTATATGCTAATTCCGGTCTTATCTCTTTGTAGAGCAAGATAAACAATTCGACCTTCTGTATTTTATTCTATTTCTTTCTTCTGTGTTTTGTAGTTCTAAATATTGACAGATCTGTTAACTGTATTTGGGAACATCGATCCCTTTGAGGAGTGGTTGGCGGTCAGGATCGCTGAAGTAAATGAATGCTTGATATTTTAGACTGTTTGTAATGTCAAGAATAGGTCCTATATATTGTTAGCATTTTATAAAGGAGCCTAATTCCTTCTAACTTACCAATGACTAGAGATATAACTGTATCTACGTATACCGTAGCGGTTGGAGTTGAAATTGGAGTTTCAAATTCAGTGCAACCGTGTCTATCTTCATAGGAGACGGGGACTAGCTGACAAGTTATCATAAGGAACGACTGAAAAGAGAACAAAATGGTATAATAGGAAATGAAGCACTGATACTACATAGTAGTCAGTAGTGTACCTTATATAGTAGAATCGAAATAAATTACAATCTACATTCTGGTATATCATCTCACATCTGTTACACTCATTTAACCTTATTTTGAGAACAACAAAGTTCAATGTATTGCATCAAGCTTTCCTGACTGCCAGGCTATGTCTAGCATAATACGCAGCCTAGGCCATATTTTAATCTTTCGCTTATCCAGCATAATAGTATGCGAAATGTATCACAATGAATGGTATCTAGCATAATGCCATAGAAATGCCATATATGGCCAGACTATTATCTACCCGGCTATATCTTTCAATTTTTATAATCAGATAACATGATATGAAGTCACTAAGTCACTATATAGTGCTTATTTAGCACGGACTATATATAACAATTTTATTAGATTAGCCTGCGACATTCTGTAACAGTCTAATTTTATTCTACAGACCCTAGTTTGGGAACCACAGAGGTGCTTATTTTGTGCATTCAGTTTGTATTATATAGACAATGTTGAAATACGACCAATCAGACAGCAAGAGTTCTGGGTTCTATGGTTCCCCTATCTTTTCTTTTCCTCACTACGTTTATTATCAATTTCCTATTTGATAACTAGAACAAGTTATTCTACACCAAGAATTGTTTAAACTCCTGCTTTCATCATTCTCGCTTCTCTAGTATCGCACCTGAGAATTGACAACAACCACCGCTATCGTTTATATACACAATTCACTACTAGATTACTTAGACATAGCTTAGACAAGTTATCGTAATCTAAGAATTGACGAACTCTGCTTAATATTTGATACACAGGTTTTTTTTATATATGTATTCTATATCAGCCAGTATAAACTATTAAGATGTTTGCTTTTCCGATTTTTTTATATATATTTATTCTTATATCAGTATACTCTATTAAGATGTTTTGCAAAAAGTGGTTTTTATATGTATTCAGGCATAATAAAAACCCCGATAAAGAACATCCCAGGCAAGACCCTGCGCACAACCCTAATATCCCAACTGCACTACACATAATCTTCATTTATCCAATACATCCGACAGAGATAAGATAATAACCAGTGTCAAACGGCATCGGATACATCAATAGGCTATATATTCTTATTACGTATTGTATGGAACGGGTCGAAGATAGGAGGAATAAGCGAAAGAGGGTCTACTCCTACTTACCTTCCGCGTGATATCGCTGCCAACACATCTCACTGCCCTCCATGCTCTCCGATTTCATTTTGCCGTTCTCCAAGCCACCCCACTCGCTGCGTACATTTTTCCGAACTTAACAGCAACACTATAATGACTAAAATCACGGATTGGATCCGACCGGAGCAGCCGCTGTCAGTACTCTTTTTTACGTATATAAATCGCAATACATCCTATATTCCAGTATAATCGTCACATAACAACAACACAATGACCAATTCTGCTACGACAATCCTCAAGCCTAATATTGGTGTCTTCACTAATCCCAATCATGCTTTATACGTAGCTGAATGTGAACCGACCTCTGATAATCTTAATCCCGGTCCTGGAGAAGTTGTTGTTCAGATCAAGGCAACTGGTATCTGTGGTTCTGATATTCATTTTCAGAAGGAAGGAAGAATCGGTCATACTATGGTAGTAAGAGAAGAACACATTTTGGGCCATGAATCATCCGGGGTTGTTATTAAAGTCCATCCTTCAGTTGAAGATCAATTTTCAGTTGGTGATAGAGTTGCAGTTGAACCTGGTGTACCATGTCAGAACTGTGATCAGTGTTTGACGGGTAAATATAATGGATGTCCTAATGTCGCTTTCAAGTCTACGCCTCCAGTACCTGGTTTGTTAAGACGTTATTTGCTACATCCTGCTAGATACTGTCATAAAATTGGAGATATGTCGTTTGAAAATGGTGCTCTTTTGGAGCCAATTAGCGTTGGATTGGCAGGAATTGAACAATCTGGTGTTAAGTTGGCTGATCCAGTATTGATCTGTGGTGCTGGCCCTATTGGTGTTGTATCTGCCGTTCTAGCTAGAGCAGCCGGTGCTGCCCCACTTGTGATTACTGATATAGATCAGGGAAGACTTGACTTTGCCAGGAAATTGGTCCCTGGTATCCGTACAGTACTTGTTAAGCGAGGTGCTCAACCCCAAACTATAGCTGAACATGTTATTGAAATTGGTGGGGGTATCAAGCCTCGTGTGTGTATCGAATGCACAGGTGTAGAATCTAGTATTTCTGCAGGCATATATTCTCTTGAATTTGGTGGTCTTATTCATGTTATAGGTGTTGGCCATGAGTTTCAGAACATCCCATTCATGCATTTATCGGTTAATGAATTAACTGTTAAATTACAATACCGTTATGCTAATACTTGGCCAAAGGCAATCCGTCTTGTAAATGATGGTTTGATCAATGTCACTTCTCTTATTACTCACAAGTTCTCACTAGAGGAGAGTGTTAAAGCATTTGAAACATCGGCCGATGTATCGTCAGGAGCTGTCAAAGTTATGATTTTCGATGAATAATAATATATATGTATCCTACTATATAGATATATGTTTCAAATTTTAGCCATCCAGTGAATACTTGATCTCCTCTCCATTATTCTCATCTATCAATTTTTGAAGATGGGACCGAAGTAACTGTAGATTTGGATCCTTGGGGCGGAACTGAGGCAACCAGTCGGCTAATCCAAATTGGAGAATATTCTGAGCTCGAGATTTACCGTTGACTGCATGTCCATATGATCCATGTAGGGTGATTCTTTCGACCTGCGAATTGTATGCAGCCCTGTGGAGAATGTTATTATTATAAAACACACAATCTCCAGGTCTCAATTCAACCACCAATTGACCTTTTATATATGATTTTCTGTCCCCCGTAGTAGTTGCAAGTCGTTCCTCATCGTCCCTGGCTCTTTTATGTGTTCCAGGCACCACAATCAAACAAGCGTCATCGCAGAGAGCAAGATTGAATTGTGTTCCAGTATCGGGAACCTGCAGCTTCTCCAACTCTTCCTGCGCCGTGGCTTCTGGCTTCACATCATCACGGTGCCAGTCAAGTGAGAAATCAGTCAAAGGATTGATCAACATGTTAAGCAGTTCCATAACCAAATTCTCTCGAGATGTTTGAAGAATATCCGACGACGCATCCAAGAGCTTCTCGTTGGCATAGAAGTCTTGAAACACTTGTGCTAATTCTGGGTCCCAATCCGGATGAAGAAGGCTCGACAATCCCCAAATATCGGGGCTGAAGTTCTTTGGCCATGGAGGGAATTGTTTACCTGATAGGTTGGTTAGTTGGGACGTGGTCTGCTTCCGGCGGCTGAACTGAGCACCGCGCAGACCTGTAGCTCGATTCGCAGAGGGCAGAGGACAGAGGGCAGAAGGAGCAGGGAGGAGCATAGAGTTCTTCTACCTACCACGTGTACGAACAAATGGCCATTTACCATCACGAGCTATCTGAATCGCCTTTTTCGAGCCCGATTTGTATTTTGCAATTTCTTCAGGACTCAAAAAGTCCCGGATAACCACAAACCCATCCTTTTCGATCTGATCGTGAAACTTAAACTTGTGAGGCAGAGGAGCTGGCATGGTATCTTTTCAACTTAACACAGTGTAATCGAAGTAGAACACTAAAACTCATTTATATATATTATACATGTAACGTGGTTAGCGGGGTAAGGGCGGCTAAGTACTGAGCGTATCCCCTCAGCGAGAGCACATCAAATCTTTTGTTAATTGTGTCACGTATATACTGACTTACTAAGTTATAAAAAGTTCATACACTAAATTGAAGGGATATGGCACTCACCTAGGTATTATGGGTTCGTTCCAACCATTCAAAATGCTCGACAGCCTTCTTGCACATGACGTCCATATCGACGTCCTTCCAATCCTTAAAATTAATGCCCAGTTTTGGCATCTCACATGCCGCCCATACAACTTCTCTCCAGATATAAAATTCGAAATCTTGATAATCAAAGATTTCAGTATTGGCTGATGGACTACCACAGTATCGGACTCTCGTTTCATCGGAAACGAAATAGTCCTTTTCTCCTTCGAAAAGCATGAGACGAAGATTGAGTTTGAACATGTTGAAATGAACAAATAGAATTCTTGGATTTAATCCGCTAGGCCGAGTCTTGAGAACATGTTTTTCATAATCGTCATAGGGTACAACTTGAAGCATGCCCGCACCTTTGAATCCATCAGGTTCAAACCTACCTGTAGGTCTCAGATCAGTCTTTATCTGATGAACGGGCTCTTCTAGTGCTAATGCAGCAGCAATAAATGTTTCCTTATCTCCTTCTCCAGCACTTCCCTGAGTGAACAAAGGATAATAGGCAGTATAGCCATTAATATTATAGTAAACAGTCAACAACAAACTCTTGTAATGCTTGGATTTAGAAATCATTAGCTGTCCAGATTCCGAACTTTTGTTTGGCAGAGCATTTTTGAGATCTGCTTGGGGGATCTCATTAGGGTCAATGGCAGATAAATTGCCACGAACTCGTTCTCCTAATTCAACACCGGCAATATCGTAATAGTGGGTCGAAGTAGTTCGAAACCAATAATCTGGCCAAATAATATATCCGGTGCTTAAGTAGGGTTCCTTATGCAGAGATTCTTCAACGTCACGGACGGGGATATTATCAGCATCGATGAAAATAACATCTTCAAAAGACGAGGCTAGAATTGCTAGTGCCTTTAATTGAAAAGCACGAATCTTAAACATTTTGAAAAAATCTTCTCCATAAACTTCTTCCAAGACAACACATTTAGCACCCAACATTGGCAATAATTTATCACAAATTTGTGGCTCATATTCTTCTTTATTGGACAAAAATACTTCAACAGGAATAAGTGGTGATACTCTACGAAGCATTCTTAAAGATGTCACCATGATAGGCAAATATTTTCCACCACATGTGAAAACAACGCCCTCACCTTGATATACCCCTTTTGGATATGACGAAGGCAGATGATCAACTGTGTCACGATGTGATTTGGTCAAAATAGCCTTGACATCTTCAGGTACTTCGAGAAAGTCTGCGAGCTCTTCTTTGGTGAAAATTGGCAGCTTTTGGTCATGTGCCTTTTCAGGAGCTTTTCTGTCGTTTTTGTATTTCGTAAGTGGCTCGATTAATGGTCGATATTTTTCAAAAATAGGGAGCAAAGAACGGATATGGTATGCACGATCACCTCCAGTTAAAGGTGCCTCCGGGCGAGTGTCGGCAATAAATGTACGACCTGGCTTTACGGATGGAGATGGGATGTTTGCAACCACTGCAAGAGAGGAAGGAGAAAATGAAGTTGAAGTTGAAGCAGCAGCAGACGCGTCGTCAGCTTCTGATGGTTTTTTACCAAATGGCTTAGCAAGTGGTTTCTGAACTGATCTATCAGACCCGTCGATTCCAAATCCTGGCTGTATATAATTAACGGGATCTTTACTCTCGCTTGGTGATGAACAAGTATTCAGAGTTCCAATAATCGGCCAAGGACCAGAAACAACATAGAACAAGCCAACAATGATAATTGCCGCATAGGCAAACCGAGTGGCTTTCCTGGTGTTAAACATCGAAAAAGAAAACGATCAATGAAACGAATGAATTTTGTACCAGAATGCTAAAAAGAAGAAGAAAGGTAAAGAAAAACCAGCATCGCTTCGAAGGGCCGCGACTCTTAGATATTACTACCACTGATACTGGTACCGCAACTCGCACGCAACGCACGCACGGAGCTAACCTAAAGAAAATGCCTATTGCCCTCCCCCTTTGTTGCGCTTCGTCTAAAAATATGTGGCCCGGCACTAAAGTAGCCAATCTAAGATACACTATTGCATACATGGATCGCTACGATCAGATCTGGCATATCTGCAAAGGTGTTTATTGCAATAAAGTTTGACGGGCCGTTGAAAAAAAGTAACAAAGTTTCGACATTACCCCCAGGAAAGTTTATATTGCCAAAAGGGTCGGTTCTTATTATCAGTCAGATCATCTTATTGATGAACCGGTAGACACACCATAGACAGAACAACGATATCTATATAAACCGAAAGCAGCACGGTGCATACACCCTGCAGATCTATTTGGTGGCTGGTCAATTCTTATACGCTACAGCCGCTTGATAGTCTTAACTTGACATTCCTTCAGCCAGATAAGAAAATGACTGCGCGGCCGATCGCGACCGTTTCCAACAACTTACAGGTCGAAGTGTCAGCACATGTTTTTACGTAGGGGCCTAGCGTAATCTCATAGTAGTGGGCGAGGCCTCCTGCGATCGTCTCGCGAGCGAGTGCTCATAGACCAAGTAGACGGAGGGAGGCACCACTTGACGCCTATCGTAACTATTTATATAACTGCTGGTTTAGGTCACAAAAATGCCTAGTTTAATTACTATCGCCTACATATGTCCGTTTCCGATAGTGATGATTTCCAGTCCACTCTAGTGGCCTATGCTATTATATCCAATATAGAAGAAGCCCTAACAAACAGTCACTAATGTTATTCCTTTCCCTTTCATTACGAAAAGGTTGCTGTGGTAACAATCATGTTATCTCGGACATTTTGCGTTTGCGCCGAAAACGTCATTCAAGTGCAAATTATATAAAGTAAACAGGAGGAAGAGGTACTTGCTTCACTAGTTATAATCATGATGAACGTAACATATGTGGACCCTGCTTCCAATGCAGTAGTAGACCCCAAAGCAATCCAAAGAGGGGCTGAACCCCCTGAATCTCTCTTCAATCATGATTCTTCTGAAAAACCGTTTGTAGCCTATAATCGGGAGTTTATCCAGCTATTGGGCCCTAGTCCGTCCTTGAAAGTTGTTGCTGAAGAGAATTCATATCCATTTGCTCATGAAGCAGGAGTATGGGTTCCTTCCAAAAGAGAAGTCTATTTCACTTCCAATCAATTCAATGTAAAAGGAGACAAAAAGAAACAAATCAAAATTTCTAAGCTATTAGTTGATAAAACAGATCCAAAAGGATTTTATAAATGGGAAAACATTTCTCCATCTCCTGAGGTCATTACATCAAACGGAGCTACTAATTATAAAGGGGGGATATTAGTGTGCTCTCAGGGACAGGATGATATTCCTGGAGCACTGGTATTAACCGAACTTGAATCGTATAAATCGGTTCCTATTCTTAATAATTACTATGGGAGACCTTTCAACTCTCCAAATGATGTAGTTGTGTTTCCCTTAGATGGCTCCATCTGGTTTACTGATCCTCATTACGGCCATGCTCAAGGTCTTAGACCAGTGAAAAAGTTACCTAACCAGGTGTATGCTTTTGATCCGGTAATTGGTTCTATTCGAGTGGTAGCAGATGGAATCAAAACGCCGAATGGCATCTCCTTTTCATATGATAATAGAACCTGCTATATTACCGACACTCAGACATATGATGGAGTTGGTGGAAGTATTCATGACGGAGCTGCAACCATTTATGCGTACGATATTATCAAATCACCATACTCTAATAAACCGAACCGTCCATATGTGCTTATAAATAAACGAGTATTCGCATACGCTGACTGTGGCGCTCCAGACGGTATTAAATGTGATACAGATGGCAATGTTTATGCTGGCTGTCAAGATGGGGTTCACGTTTGGAACAGCGATGGTCTTCTCATTGGTAAAATCTTGATTCCAGGAGGAGTTGCAAATTTTTGTTTCGCCGACCCAGGAAGCTTGTTCTTGTTTAATGAAAATAAGATATACGAAGCAAAGATTAATGCTACTGGTGCTTTAAACACGGATTTATAGGATTATAAACATTAGAATGAAATTGCAGCGTTGGTTAGTTTATGATGAGGGACCCGCGTCGACATACTGACATACACAGTAATGCACGGCTGAATAAACGGATGTTATTGACATTGCACTGCCAGTTCACCCCTATTACACAGCACATAATCAACTTAATCACTTGGTACTTGTTCCTCCTCTTTCCCCAACACTTGCCGTAAACATGAAGTTGTTTTACATTGGAGTCATTCGAAACACAGATGAAAAGGGCCTGGAGCTGACTAGTGCCCGTGATTTGTCCACATTTAGTTTTTTCGAGAGATCTGGGTATGTTTGTTGAGATGACACTTATTTTTCGTCTTCGTTTTTTGTTGTTCGACTAACATCATCATTGACAGAGTTGGTCAATTTATGAGCTTTTTCAGTTTGACTGTGGCCTCAAGAACGAAACCAGGACAGAGGCAGTCTGTCGAAGAAGGAAGTGGTATGTATTACCTGTGAAGCAGAGCAACCAGGTCTGGGCGGCCCGTCCCCGTGCAAATGCCTCCGGCGGCTGGGCCAGACAGACAACAGAGCTCCGAATATGGCCATGGCAAGGTTGGCAGGCTAACTCTAATAGCCTACATAGGACATGTTTACGCCCGTTCTGAAGGCCTTGCAGCGGTGATTATTTCCGACAAGGAATACCCCGTTCGTGTGGCATTTTCACTCCTGAACAAGGTCCTTGATGAATATTTAATCAAGTTTCCTAAAAACACGTGGATCAACGCTACTAGTGGCGTGAACCTAGAATATCCAGTCCTAGAGGATTATTTAAAGAAGTACCAGGACCCTCAACAGGCGGATACGATTTTGAAAGTGCAGCAGGAACTTGACGAAACAAAGATCGTTCTCCATAAGACCATCGAAAGCGTTCTCGCGCGAGGCGAGAAATTGGATTCTTTAGTGGATAAATCCGAGGCCCTTTCAGCATCTTCGCGCATGTTTTATAAACAAGCCAAGAAGACTAATTCCTGTTGTATTATTTCGTAGAGGGGGGTTTTTTCATGTGCGTCATGACATTAGTTCTTGTGTTTCTGCTTTGATGTTTGTTGCTTTTCCTTTACCGGTTTGTAATTGATTTAATGACTGATCTCCGTCCCCGTGCCCGCCTCCGGCGGCTGAGCTCCGCTTCACCGGAGGCGAATATGGGACCCCAAAATAAAATACACCAGCATGGGCAGAGCCCAACCGACTGAAATCGGAACGGAGGAGAACGATACATATATATTGGAATAGGGCTTATAACTTCGAGGGCACCTTGAATTTGGGATTGATAAGTGGCTCATACACCTGGAGGGAGAGGTTGTCGGCGGGAATACTGGTATGCGAATTCAAACTTCGGACATCAACAAATGTTGAGTTGAGTTGGCTGAGAGCGGTTATTCCTAGGAGTCGCATGTTCATTTCAAGCTCGTCTTTGAGAAGCTGAATGGCTTTACGAACACCATCAACTCCGTAGGTAGACATCGCATATATGAACGGCCGCCCAATGCCTACACCTTTGGCCCCAAGAGCAATACATTTCAGGATATCAGTTCCTCTTTTAATTCCTCCATCTACGTAAATCTCAATTTTGTTTTCCCATCCTTTAGCTCGCAGTACTGCCATAGTCTCCACCAGAACTTCGATAGAAGAACGAGAAAATTCAAGCTGTCTTCCTCCATGATTAGACAAAACAACTCCTTCCACTCCGTGCTCTATTGCTAAGAGCACATCTTCATATCGCTGGACGCCTTTTAAAACAATGGGCATTTTTGTAATTGATTTAAACCATGAAATGTCTTTCCATGACAGAGAGGTGTCAATAAAGGAAGATATCGCTCTGGCAGCTCCCTGTGAACGGTCAACTTCTCCCTCATCTTGCACATCGGCGATTCCTTCATCATATTTAGACCGCATGTCTTTCTCTCGTCTGCCTAACTGCGGAGCATCTACTGTGATCCAAAGGCCCTTGATCCCTCGTTTTTCGGCATGCTTGACAATGTCTTCTGTGACCTGTCTATCTGAGTTGACGTATAATTGCATCCACTGCGTCTGTTTATCTGTAGCAGCGTCGATAATCTCATCAAAAGAACAAGACGCAAGAGTCGGGATCATTTGAATAGCGTCTTCCTTCGCAGCGGCTCGAGTCAAGACAGTTTCGCCATCCGGATGTCCCAATCGACCAAGCGCAGTGGCCGTGATATAAAATGGTACCGATGTTTTTGTACCCAGCATAGTCGCCGAGAAATCCACTTTAGTGACGTCCACTAGCACTTTTGGTCTGAACCACACTCTGTGAAAAGCATGGTGGTTTTCACGAAGCGTGATCTCATCGTCAGAACCAGATGAATAATATGCCCAAGCTGCTCTTTCCATCGTTCTCCTAGCCACATGTTCAAAATCAAGCAAGTTGTATATCTGGCTTAAGGGAGGCATGTTTTTGACATTTTCCAGTCTTTCTATTTCCTCAGCATCCAGTTCCTCGTACTCTTCCTCGCCTGAATCAGCACCCTTATCAGACAAAATAGTTCCACTCACAGCGCCTAAGTTCTTCGATCCAGGTAAAAACTTGGCAATAATGTCCTCGGGATGAATCGTCTTGAATTTATCAGTCGCATCCTTACCGGCGTATCGCAAGATAATATTCTCTCCGCCTGGATGAGTGGGCAGAAATTCGGTTACATCATAGACATTTCCATGAATGACCACCCAACAGTCTTCTCGCTGATTGTGTTTAGCGACTTCGGTCTTGTTAGTTCGCGAGCGATATCGGCCGACCGCCATTTTGTCAATTGTACCTTACTTACCTTCGTTGATATCTGGCATTTTATTAACTGAATTTTTTTTAATATTCTCTGGTGGAGTAGATGTGACGCTGTTTTATACTTCGGAGAACTAATCTGCCAGTGTGGGGTTTCCGACCGGATCGCTTACGAACTCATGTGATACCACTGGCGAGCTGAGTTCTTTGCAAATAGTGCGGCGCTATACGTGGGGGTCGTCTATAAATGATATCGTTATTACTAGTTTATTCATTACAAAAAATGCTATGATGCTGATGATTTCTGTTGGTTGCGACGCTCCATTCGTTCGTCGGTCCATTTACGGACACGTTCTCCATATAAATACATGATAATAGGAAATGGAATTCCTAAGATGAACATGAGAATTCCACAAAGGGTGTTTGCCCAGCCGTAGCCAAGCTTAGCATACATCTGGGTACCAAAGAGAGGGAAGCCAAAACCGAATGTGGATCTAAAGACCGCTGCTGCTCCTACAGCAGATGCAGAGTATTTGGGATTCATGTCGATTAAATAATTTTGAATGCATTGAAAGACAGGGAATAGTGCGAATCCGAAAATCCCAGTCCCGATTACTGGCAAGAGCCAGAACGCCTTTTCTTCCGCTGTCCATCCGTACCAGATAAGTCCACAGCCAAGAATCAATGCAGTAGGGCTTACCAAGAAAATACGGAATTCTGGCTTGGGAACACCATTGTTTCTTGCTGTCAATCTTAGATATACTTGTTGGGTCAACGGGGTCCAGACTGCTACACTGATAACGGAACCAATTCCAAGTCCCAAATACATAAGTCCAGCAATGCCAGTCTTGAAATGATAGACTTCGGCCCATAGCTGAGGGTAAGTTACCAACATCAGGTACATGAATCCATATACAAATGCCATATAAAGTCCCAGTCCCATAATGATTGGGTGTGTAAATAGCATGATGATAGGACGAGTGATTGCGGTGAAAAACCTAGCCGAGAACGATGTACGAGTAATATCAAACACAGTATGAAGATTATCATTACCAGTCAATTTCCTAAGCTTCCTAGCTTTTCTTGCTAATAAAGTAGGAGCATATGTCTCTCGATAAATAATACAGCCAACTAAAGCTACAGATCCGGTAATAATGGAAAGTGCCCAAAACACCCATCTCCATGTACTAGCATACTCTACTAAGAAACCAGAAATAATAGGTGCAATAACAGGCCCGAGATTAGGTCCTAAACTGTACAGAGCTAGAGGAGTATTACGATCATGATCATTAAACATATCTGCCAAAGTACCAGCACCCACAGAAATCGGAGGTGCGCCAGCCATTCCGGCAAGAAATCTAAACACTAGTAATTGACCAGTATTCTTTGCTGCTCCACATGCAATATTGAAGATTAATAATAAAACAATCGACGTATTCAACACCACTTGTCGCCCATAAAGTTCGGAAATAGGGCCGATGAATAGTGGACAAATGGCGAATGCAAGAACAAAGATACTAACAGTAAGACTCTGAATAGTTTCTGATTCGATATTGAGATCAGCTGCTATAGCTGGGACAGCAGGCGACAAAATTGATGATGAAAGTGGAGCAATCATTGTATAAACACCGACTACAAGGGTTGTGATCCATTTCTGAGTTGGTGTCCAATTTCTAGGGTTCTGTGGATCATCAGGACCATCCCAGGTAACCAATTCGGGATCAATATCTTTGAACTCAGAACCATCTCTATTAACAGTATCTCCACCATCATGAGGGACAAAATTTTCTGAATACACAGTTGATATTCTTGACCTGATTGTTTCCATAGTCAATTGGCGAGATACTTTAATCTGTGCTGGGTCAGCGTCACCATAGATTTCCCGAATACTGTAACCACTAGCAGTTGACAAGGCTGCAGAGGACGTTCTCGATAAATGGTTGCCGATACGATTTCTTTCTTCTTGTTCTTTTGTAGGAAAGTAATCTTGTTTTTCTTCATCATTAGGACTTATCTCTACCAGTCTCTGGGGAAGTGGGAATTGTGATTCCGAACTAGTGCTTGTCCCCGACTCGCTTCTCTTGTATGTAAAATGAGGGTCAACATTTGGCGACGACATGTTGAAAAGAATGTTATTCTTCTAAACTAATTAATAAATAACATGAATAAATAAGTTGGAAAATGCTAAATATTTTCCACTCTTTCAAAATTTTTCCCGTTATCTTTTTTACTTTTTCAACAGTTGTTCTAAATCGACTCTAGGAGTGATAGCGGCCTCTATATATATTTCTAGATAGAGAAAGTTCTAAATCCCACCTGCACATCAGATCGACAGGAAAAAAACTTAAAAAAAGGACATCGCATGAATAGGATGTTTTTCTCAAGCAGTCTCAGGTGGGATATCTGCGCTTACAAATCTCAGCTGATTGTGCGGAACTTGCGCGGATGCGAATCGATTCAGGAGACGGTTATAGGCGGACGAGAGACCGGGTTCCCCCCTCCTCCTGCCCCTCCTCCTGACCAGTTAATGCCACTGTATCGGCTCGGTTTAGAAAGCAAAGGAGATTTTTCCACCACCACCAGGGAGACATGGACGGCTAAGGGAAATACCGAAAACACAGTACTGCAGATTTACTTTTTTTGCATGACTCAATTTCTTGCAGGAATTAGACAGTGGTAACAACGTTCAATGCAGCTAACGTTAATTATTGCGCGGCTTTTTGACCTAAGTATGGCACCATCGGAGTCCGCTTAAATGAAGCACATCAGTTCGAGTGGGGGTCGTTTGGCATACCTCTCTTACTGGCCTCTGGCTGTATTCGCGGCGCGAGCGGCTTGGACAGAGACCCGCGGGGTCAATGAATTTCCGGGGTAGTCTCATCCCACGCCAGATTAAGGAAGGCTTCCGCTAACTCAGGGGGTAGGTAATTCAACTACTCAGGGAGAAAGGAGAGAAAAAGCTCTACGAAATATTTACTTTAGCTATATGACTGCTGTTTACAAGAGATCGTTCTTGACGAATTGGTCGTAAAGGGTCTTGCCCAGTCTGGCGGGAGAACGCTCTACAGCGACGCCAGCAGCTTCAAGAGCCTTGATCTTGGACTCGGCGCCTCCTTTGCCGCCGGAAATGATGGCTCCTGCATGGCCCATGCGACGGCCGGGAGGAGCGGAAATACCGGCAATGAACGAACAGACAGGCTTAGGCTGAGCACGAGTGAGATTGAACTCCTTGAGGAATTCGGCGGCATCTTCTTCAGCAGATCCACCAATTTCACCAATCATGATAATACCATCGGTTTGCTCGTCCTCCAAAAAGACCTTTAGAGCATCAATGAAGTTGGTACCAGAGAACGGGTCACCACCAATACCAATAACAAGAGATTGACCAAGCCCGACATTGGTCGTCTGGTTGACGGCTTCATAGGTCAAAGTACCGGAACGTGATACAATACCAATGCGGCCTCGCTTGTGGATGGCAGAGGGCATGATCCCGATCTTACATTGATCAGGAGCAATGATACCAGGACAGTTGGGTCCAACTAATCTGGTCTTGCTCTGAGTTTTTAAAGCGTCCACGACCTTGACCATATCATGTTGTGGAATGCCTTCAGTGATACAGACAACAAGAGGGATCTCAGCTTCAATAGCCTCCATAATGCCCGACGCAGCAGCAGAGGGAGGTACGAAAATAGCCGATGCAGTGGCCCCAGTCTCCTTGATACCGTCAGCAAGAGTTCCGAAAATAGGCAGACCTAAATGGGTCTGACCAGCCTTCTTAGGATTGGTACCACCCACAATCTTGGTGCCATAGTCAATAGCCTGTTGAGCATGGAAAGTACCTTGTTTTCCAGTGAATCCTTGGAATAGGACCTTAGTATCAGAGTTGATTTTTAAATTGTTGATGGTTTTTGAGTAGTCCGAGCTCACCTTCGAAGTAGAGAACGCTCTAAATAGCCTTAGTTAGTATCGTAGTTGCTGAGATGTAGGACATGGGACATGGGCAATAATAGGATCTGAAGCCATTGTAACTTGAATTCGATCGCTGAGACTCAACATCCTATACAAATCTTTCAGACGTTCCTCAATACTGCTGATTCCTACACCAATTGATGCAATTGTAGCATCAGGATCTCTGTCTGTCTATTCCTTATCACAGTCCATCTTCGCTGTACCATACTTTCTAACTCACCTTCTAGCTGGTCCAGCTACTCTTTGAATAGCACTACGTGACAACATTATGAAATGCTTTGCCTTTCTTGTCTCTTGGAAAACTGGGAAAAAAAATCAAACTATAGAATTAAAGATTTCCTTTGCTTGGAGAAGAAAAAATGAACAGAGAGCCCAAAATTTTGGTTCCTTTTATCAAAGCCGACACCGTACAAGAATAGAGAGAGGCTGAGGATTTTTTCGCACGCGTTTGGGCCTGTGCGGCATTTCATCGTCCCTCCCCTCACCCTTTTTTTTTCTCCTGTCGCTCTTCTCCCAGCAGATACGGAATCGTTGGCGGAAAAACTACCCCTGTGGGGGTAAGGGTTCCGTCGGCCGGTTCTAAGCGTACGGCTCCGAGGTACGCTGGAGTAAGGGATCAGACTGGGTCTGACGACCTGGTGGGACCCGTTGCTCGGTTCGCTCGTCTCAGAGCGCTGAAGCTCAGACTCGACGGTCCAAGCCCTCCCGGAAGCGGAGCTACGGGTCTGGGCAGAGCCCAGCCGCCGGAGGCAGAACGGAGGAAAGGTTTAGGTTTATGTCACATGATATGTACCACCAAACAAACATTCATCTTCCGCTCAGAAAACGCTTTTATGTCAATGATTAAAATCTGATATTTGTTAGTGATACATATATGAATAGAAGTATAACTATTATTATTACGTTACTCCTTGTAATGGTAGGGAGCGTTCCTTCTCATGGGCCCCGTAAAATCGATATAACTACCACTTTTTGATCTTGTGCTGCTACCTCCGCTTACCCTCCTTAAATATATTTATGTACAACAACATCAGCTTCAGCTTCAGCTTCTGTAACTTATCTTTATCTTTAGGCGTAAAAACGCTAATAGACTACAACGCGTTTGAAAAGTTTCCCTTTGCTATCTGGTTTATTTAAGATCATCCCTGTGTCAAATCGAAGTAGAAAAACACTCGCTCTTTCTCAATAATATATACGCACTCGAGACAAGACCTAATTCTAAAGAAAAGCAAAAATATAGCGAAAAAGAGAGAATAAAGTGAATCCATAACCATTTGCTTGGCGGATCCTAACTGGTCAATTTCGCTTATCCTTATCACTATTAGTTTCTTTTACTATGGCTCCCAGAGTTTGCCCTAATAAATCCTGTAATGGTACTTCATTCATACAGGACCCACAGTCCAACGAATACTGCTGTACTGCTTGTGGTACCGTAGCTGAAGAGTCAAATATCGTCTCTGAAATCACCTTTGGTGAAAGTTCGGCTGGTGCTATCACTGTTACTGGTTCATTTGTAGGTGCTGACCAAGCTCATGCTACTTCAGGGGGTTTACATGGCCATCAGGGGGAAAGCAGAGCACAAACTATCGAGAAAACCCGCCGTCGTATCAACGCCGTGGCTGCTAAATTACAGATCCAAGATCATATTTCCGGTAATGCTTTACAACATTTCAAATTAGCATTACTCCAGAACTTTGTAAAGGGCAGAAAATCTCACTATGTCGTGGCTGCCTGTCTCTATCTCTCTTGTAGAATCCATAAAACTGATCATATGTTGATGGATTTTGCTGAAGCGATTTGCGTCAATGTATTTAGTATTGGATCTACATATTTACAGCTTCTGAAATGTTTAGGAATTTATAAAATCCCTACTATGGATCCGGTGTTTTTTATTCAAAGATTTATTTCTAAATTGCAGTTACCGACTAATGAAGCCAATACTATTAGAGCTGATGCCTCTAAATTAACTCAGCGTATGGGTAAAGACTGGCTAAGTATTGGTCGCCGCCCAACTGGTGTTGCTGCCGCTTGTTTGCTACTGGCATGTAGAATGAACAATATTCGAGTGTCAAAGGCACAAATCGTACAGATTGCAAAAGTAGGGGAAACAACCGTTCAGCGAAGATTGGATGAGTTCAGCAATACAAGTGCTGGTGGATTAGCAGTTGGTGTTTTCAGAGCAACAATGATTGAATCTTCTGCTGACCCACCATCATTTACTCGTCATCAGGAGATGAATCGAAAGGCATCGGAAAGATTGGCCAAAGAAAAAGATGCTTTAGACAGAGGAGAAGGACTTGATAGCGATTTATTAGAAATGGCGAAGGAAATAGACCAAAATTTGGCCGAAGTAGGCAAAGCACTAGCGAACAATAATGGGCCAAATAACGACTCGAATACCAGTATAACTCCAAGGCCACCTCTATCGATGTCTATAGAAACGACTAGTGGCGGTACACCAGATGAAAATGAAGACGAAAGCATAGGTAAAGAAGATGGCGAAAGCACGCCTACCGAAGCATCTCCAAAGGGCAAAGAGAAAGTTACTCGCCCTACAGATCCGCATGCTTCGTCCCCTCCTCCGAAAGAATCTCGTGCCGAATCGTTCCTTAAAAGGTATCAGGCACAAAAGGCGGCTGCCATTGCAGCTGCTCTAGCATCAGGCAATGAGGATATTGATCTCAGTGGAATAGGTGGTGGAATTATCGGCCGAGTGCGTGAAAACCAGGGTTTTAGCTGGGTATCTAAAGTGCCAGATGATCCAATTAGCTTATCAGATGTTGACGATGATGAAGTCAATGCAAGTATCTTGACTGAACAAGAGAGAGAAATCAAAACTCAAGTCTGGATGACTATGAATAGAGATTATCTTATTGAACAGGAGAACAAGCGACTTAAAATGCTTGCTGATCAGGCAGCCGGTATTACCAGAACACCTAAAAAGCGGAGAAGAAACAATGCCATCACAAAGGTAAAGAACTCCACCTACAGGCTTCAAGATGGCTCGCTTCCAACTGCCGCTGCAAATACACAGCAAGTGTTAAAGCAGAAGGCGTTTTCAAAGAAACTTAATTATCAAGCAGTTGGAAATTATTTATTTAACAATAAGAAGTACGGAACCGCTGGGCCGAGTACTCTTGAAAGTGCACCTAACGAATGAATGAATGAATTAACGATTGATAATAATAATATGATTATTTTGAAATTAATCTGTCTCCGGCGGCTATTGGAATGGACCGATCGTGGTCACGGGTTAGGCGGAGCCTAGCCGCCGGAGGCTGCTTCAACTCCCCCTCACAGTGTGGTCCCTCCTCAATGACCCACAATGACGACACTTTTGACAGTTCAAGCTTGGCACCGATCGGAGCACACTGGCATTGGCAATCTAAAGTTTGAATCACACTCAGCAGAAACTCATTGGCGAGCTTTGGCGCATAGGTAATGCGTGGTCAGCCACCGGAGCCAGACAGCCGTGGAACAGTAGTAGTCTTGGGAACCGGAGCTGCGGCTGGCCCAGCCACAGGTGGCAGAGGCAAAAGAGGCGTTGCGTACGGTGGCTTAACCGAATAGTGTATATGTGCATTAGTTCTATGAAGCAAAATCTTGTCGGTCGGCTATCATACATTGCCACGTGGAAGCACAACAAAGTTTAGATAGAAAATGAGAGACACATCCTCACAAATAGAATGCTTGGCTTAGTGAAGCTGTTTTGTCTCCTCCTTCATTCGTCGTTTGAATAGACGCGCTCATCATCGCGCCAAGGTGTGGCGTAGAAACACCGGTGAACTTATGCCGTTTATGGTGCTGTTGTCGCTGATCGATATGCAGACAAGGTTCCAAAAAAGCAATATGGACATTTTTGCCGTTAAGGATCTTGCATACTTCTACTAGTGTTGCCATTTAGGTACCTGAAAATTTTGTTCCTTCGTGACTATTCTTCTATCGACTAACTGGGGAAAAGGGGCGGTAAAGAAGAATTTTTTTTACACCCTGCCTTCTCGATAGAAGAAAAGATTATGTATGCGGTAGACCATAATCTCTGCTGCGTCGGATTTGCCGATGCAACAGCGGTAATCCATCGCTGGAAGTACATGAGATGCTCATTGTGAGACACTTCTAGCTGAGGCTGCAGTGTGCAAAACTTTTTTTGAGCCAACAAAACTTATATTCACATCTTTCGAGAACTTTTTGGTATTTTAAATATGACTTCATAATTCGTTTAAACATTCCTTGTTGACAGCGCTAATTTACGTTAACTTACTATATATTACTAGACTTACTTTTTGAGGTTATCTGTTATACCATGCTATAGATTTTTTCTTTTGTAAAAAAGAAACGGTTTTTTCACAACATGAGGAAAAAACCTAACGTAGTAATTTCCCAGCGAGGTATATCATCAGACAAGAGACCGATGTAAAGGTAGATATCGGCATATCATGCTTGGAGACATACATAAAAGAAGATAAGAGTCTTTATTAAAATTTTCATCTCTTATATATATATTGACTATCCCCCAGATAACCGTTTCTTTATTTTTGTTTTATTCGAATAAAGAAAAAAAAATGATTGACGTGGAAAAGAACATCAGTGCTAGCGACAGTCCTTCAGGATATACTTATGAAGAACAAGCTGCCGAGCTATCTACGGCCAATTTATCCAAATGGCAGCAATTTAAAGATTCGTTCAAACCGGCTGATTTTTCATCCGGCGAATATGAGGGCCTAACTGAAGTTGAAAGGGCTGCTTTAGCGACCGCCAACTCGCCACTTTCCAGAGGTCTCAAGACCAGACATTTACAAATGATTGCTATTGGTGGTTCCATTGGTACCGGCCTTTTCGTCGGTTCTGGTGGGTCTCTGGCTACTGGTGGACCAGCTTCTTTGTTGATCGGTTTCTTTCTTATTGGACTTATGTTGTTTTGTACAGTTCATGCCTTGGGTGAGATGGCTGTTTGTTTCCCAGTAGCTGGTGCCTTTGCTACATACGCTACCAGATTCGTTGACCCGGCTTGGGGTTTTGCAATGGGCTGGAATTATGTCCTTCAATGGTTGGTAGCTTTTCCTCTGGAGCTTGTGGCTGCCAGCTTGACAATTCAATTTTGGTCAACTGATGGTAGCGCTGCTGCTACCGTTAGCCCTGCCGCCTGGGTTGCCCTATTCTGGGCTCTTATTGTCATTATCAATTACTTTGGTGTTCGTGGTTACGGTGAAGCTGAATTTATCTTTTCTTTAATCAAGGTCATAGCTGTAGTTGGGTTTATTATTCTTGGTATTGTACTTGTTTGTGGCGGCGGCCCAAACCATGGCTATATTGGTTCCAAGTACTGGCATGACCCTGGTGCCTTCAGACATGGCTTCAAAGGCTTATGTTCAGTTTTTGTTAATGCAGCATTCGCTTTTTCCGGTACTGAGTTGGTAGGTCTTGCATCTGCCGAAACCGAGAATCCTAGAAAATCATTGCCTCGTGCTACTAAGCAAGTGTTCTGGCGTATTACATTGTTTTATATTGTATCATTGATTGTCGTTGGTTTCCTTGTTCCCTATAATGACCCTCATCTTCTTGGCAGTGGCAGTTCCCCCGTTGATATTACTTCATCTCCTTTTGTCATCGCCGTTAATAACGCTGGTATTTCCGGCATTCCTTCAGTCATGAATGCAGTAGTACTTATTGCCGTGCTCAGCGTTGGCAATTCATCTGTTTTTGCCAGTTCCAGAACTATTGCCGCCCTCGCTGCTGCTTCGCAAGCTCCTAAATGGCTTGGTTATATTGATAGACAAGGTCGTCCCTTGGCTGGTATTACAGTCACTTCTATATTTGGACTGATTGCCTTTACCGCTGCTTCTGATAAAGAGACGGATGTTTTCAACTGGCTTTTGGCGTTGTCTGGTCTTTCTTCGTTGTTTACTTGGGCCTCTGTTTGTTTCTGTCATATCCGATTTCGCCGAGGACTCTCTGTTCAAGGTAGATCTACCAATGAGCTCGCTTTCACATCTGCTGTTGGAATCTGGGGAAGTTGGTTTGGGTAAGTTTTTGAGAACTTAATACGATGTCCGATAATGCTTTACTAACAAACCTTTTTTGTAGATTTATTTTGAATCTTTTAGTGTTGCTGGCACAAGGATGGACCGCTCTTTTTCCCTTGGGAGAGGCGCCCAGTGCCGAGTACTTTTTCCAAATCTACTTGGCTTTCCCCATTGTTATCGTCTGTTACATTGGATATAAACTCTGGTATAGAACACCTTTTGTTCGCGCCAGGGACATGGATTTAGATACTGGACGTCGTGAAGTTGATTTGGATTTACTCAAACAAGAGATCGAAGAAGAGAAGGAGTACATCAGAAGTAGAGGATGGTTGTATCGAGTTTATCGATTCTGGTGTTGATTATGAAAGAGGAGAAAATGTTGCCTATCGTGATGATATTCGTTGGCGCATATTTAATTTATTGTTACTCCTAATGCATTCCATTTTGCATCTGTAACGACCCATCCATTACTTATTCTTTGTAATTTTATTAACGTAGACATAATATCGTATTTGCCAGTGGTTTCATTCTGGGGTTTCTTCCGGCAGCTGAGCTCGCTTCGCGAGCTGCTTGAGGAGCGAAGAGCCCAGAAACAGCCGGAGGCAGAGTGGTGGGGATAGCCGAATACTAGACTAGTTAAAATAAATAGCAGTAGATAATGTAGATTGTCAATACCACAGAACCAATTATGGCAGAATATACGTGTCCTTGATGAGTGGTGGATAAATAAAGGCCCCATCCGATAGACCGGTCAGCATAATATCCAACTAGCGAATTGTTACGAGATCGAGAGGAAGATAACGCCAGATTGACTGTCGATGGATCGGCGTGAGATCTTGGGAGCAGGAGGTTTCTGTGTTCAACGAAAAGCTTAGGAGGAGTGTTTGGTAAGATGATGGACAGATATACCGGTTTATGATCCGAAATGGTGCAGTTTGGTAGCGACGAGTATGCTTCAACGGTTTCTTTGGGATCAATGCCTCCTTCATACTCCAGGTAAAGAATTCGATCACACCAGGAAGGGATTCTCTTCCGATTGTATTTCTGGGTGTTTTCAAAGAATTTGAATGTTGGTGGGAAGGTGATGGGCGGTTCGGAAAAGCCCAAGAAAGCGTCGCCTTTGATTTTAGCAATGGACAGTTCATCGATCTTTGTGTACCGGGAGATATCTATAGCGCCAGATGTCTCGTCAGATAGTAGACTGATCTCTTCGTCCAATGGAGTAGCATTAGTGTCACCAAATGGATCCTTTATACATCTATAATTAAGATCTCCTAAAAAGAACAGATGTGAATTGGGATGATAAGCGCCATAGCCGTCACCAAAATCAAGCATCGTAACAATATCAAAGTAGTCTCGGTTTCGGTAAGCCGCCATTCCTTCGTTGGCAGTTAAATGGGCCGCTACGAAAGTAAGACCTGTAATTGGTTCATTTTCTTCGTTTTCGAGAATAATTCTAATTCCTACGCCGCCCTTCAAACTCGAGCGTAGATATCCACATCCAGTAGATGCGAGAGATACCTTTTTAACCGGCAGGCTGCTCTCCCCTTCGGGAGCAAAAAGATAAACTATCAGGGCAATAGCCCCATAAGAATGTAAAGCGACACGTTTATATGTTCCTGGATAATTTCCATCCAGTGTTCCATATTCCTGTAAAGAAATATCGATTCCTCTTAACACTGGGTCTAAATATTCGCCTAACTCACCAAAACATCCATTCATAATAGGACACACTTCTTGCAAAGCGGCGATGATGAATCTAGGACGACCACAACAGCCTTTTAATGCTGGCATCAGCATCTCATTCGCCACATAGTCAGCATCCAATTTCTCCTTTCCTAAATTATAAGTCAGTAAAAGAAGACGGTTTGAATTCATATTGACAGTTCAGTTCATCTAGTAGTTGCTACTTCTTCCCCAGATTTGATTAAAATGACCATGCACGGCTGGGGGTGAAAGTACTGGTCCTAAAGATAGTAAGCGAGGCTATACGATCATTTGAAAAGCACAATATGGCTAGTAAGAAAAATATTGGTAGCTGTCTGGATTAATGGTGGTATCGATACGTACCGTCGAGTCTATTAAAATACCATAACGATTCCACCGACAGTACGTATCGTATGCAGCGTCTATATATGATATACACGTTGACTGGTTGCACCGATAAAGTTATATACATTCCAATCGAACCGTTATCTATATCCACTTTAATTGAATCTAGACTATATAGTAACGTTACTACAGACTTATACGAAGCTGTATACACTATCAAATGGCTAAAATCACAGCCGCCTATGCTGCGGCTTTGATGAGCCGCTCCAGTCCTTCTCGGTCTTTCTGCTACTGCTGGTATACTTTGTCACTTTCTTATTAGTAATATGTTTACTGTATGCTCCGGCAGAAACCTCGCTCTATGTTCCGTCCTTTCTCCCGCAATCGCCATTAACTGTACTGTCGTTGATTTGATACCGCGGGCGTCACGACATCACCAGTGCATAGTTTCTTCCTTCCAAGGCCTTCGAATGGCGCTATACCGGCCCGCGCCAGCCGTGCATCTCTTCTTACCCTCCCCAGCGTGGTTGATTTATAACTGCTGCTACTACCTCTCTTAACCGCGTTGCTGTAACTGTTTGTCGACGCTTTGGTAGCCCATACATACACTCCCTCCGCTTGCACACACTTACAAACACACACACACAACCTATTTGTATCAAGTTTGCCACACAATATCAGACTCTGTCAAGACATAATTAAAAAAAACTAGCGAGAGTTCTGTTTCTTCCACTTTGGTGCGCGCAGATTGAAGTAAAACGAAGAGTGATTACGAGATAGAGATAGATAGGAAGCGACAACGAAACAGACAACAAGCAAATAAACTATTAATAACATGTCTGAAGAACCTCATCATCACGACAAGAAACCAAATTTGGTCGATGCCTCTGGTAAGGAGGAGTCTAAAGAAGATGCTACAGCCACAGCAATTCTCCGTCGTAAGAAGAAAGACAATGCGCTTGTAGTTGAGGATGCTACTAATGACGACAACTCTGTGATTTCTCTTTCTCCCAACACCATGGATCTATTACAGTTATTCCGTGGAGACACTGTCCTTGTTAAAGGAAAAAAGAGAAAAGACACTGTCCTGATTGTTCTTGCTGACGAAGAACTTGAAGATGGACTTGTTCGAATTAACCGTGTTGTTCGGAACAATCTTCGAGTTCGTCTTGGAGATGTCATTACCATTCATCCATGTCCCGATATCAAATACGTAAGTAGTGAAGATGGTCAGAGTCTTAGTCGAGGTTGGAGACAGTACTGTAAATACTTACTAACATGTATGAATAGGCCAAAAGAATCTCTTGCTTACCCATTGCTGACACTGTGGAAGGGTTGACTGGTTCTTTGTTTGATGTTTACTTGAAGCCATACTTTGTCGAGGCCTATAGGCCAGTTCGTAAAGGCGACTTGTTCACTGTCCGCGGTGGTATGCGACAAGTCGAGTTCAAGGTTGTCGAGGTAGACCCTTCAGAATATGCCATTGTTGCTCAAGACACTATTATTCACTGCGAAGGCGAGCCTATTAACCGAGAAGACGAAGAGAATAATTTGAACGAGGTTGGTTATGATGATATTGGCGGATGTAGAAAACAAATGGCCCAAATAAGAGAATTAGTTGAATTGCCTTTACGTCATCCTCAGTTGTTTAAAAGTATCGGTATTAAACCTCCTAGAGGCATTCTTATGTTTGGACCTCCTGGTACTGGTAAGACGTTGATGGCTAGAGCCGTTGCTAATGAAACGGGTGCATTCTTCTTTTTAATTAATGGCCCAGAAATTATGAGTAAAATGGCCGGTGAATCGGAAAGTAATCTCCGTAAGGCGTTTGAAGAGGCAGAGAAAAATGCCCCAGCTATTATTTTCATTGATGAAATCGATTCTATTGCTCCCAAGAGAGATAAAACTAATGGTGAAGTTGAGCGAAGAGTTGTTTCCCAACTTTTGACGCTTATGGATGGTATGAAAGCAAGAGCCAATGTTGTTGTGATTGCTGCTACTAATCGCCCTAATTCAATCGATCCTGCTCTACGTAGATTCGGTCGTTTTGACCGTGAGGTTGACATTGGTATCCCTGACCCCACTGGACGACTGGAGATTTTAAGAATTCATACGAAGAATATGAAGTTGGCTGATGATGTTGATTTAGAGGCCATTGCTAGTGAGACACATGGTTATGTCGGATCTGATATCGCCTCGTTGTGTTCTGAAGCTGCTATGCAACAGATCCGTGAAAAGATGGACTTGATTGATCTTGAAGAAGAGACTATTGATGCAGAGGTCCTTGATAGCCTTGGAGTTACAATGGAGAATTTCAGATTTGCTCTTGGTATCTCCAATCCTTCGGCCTTGCGTGAAACCGTTGTTCAAAGTGTTAATGTTACTTGGGACGATGTTGGAGGTCTTGATAAGATTAAACAAGAACTTAAGGAAACTGTCGAATATCCAGTTCTTCATCCCGAAATGTACACCAAGTTTGGACTCTCTCCATCCAAGGGAGTTTTGTTCTATGGCCCTCCTGGTACTGGTAAAACTTTATTGGCGAAGGCCGTTGCTACTGAAGTGTCTGCCAATTTCATTTCTGTTAAGGGGCCAGAATTACTTTCCATGTGGTTTGGTGAATCTGAATCGAATATTCGAGACATTTTTGACAAGGCCCGTGCTGCCGCACCTTGTGTAGTGTTCCTTGATGAGTTGGACTCTATTGCCAAATCTAGAGGCGGTTCGGTAGGAGACTCTGGTGGTGCTGATCGTGTAGTCAACCAGCTGCTTACTGAAATGGATGGTATGAATGCCAAAAAGAATGTATTTGTCATTGGAGCTACCAATAGACCCGATCAAATCGATCCTGCTTTGTTACGTCCTGGTCGTCTTGATCAGCTTATCTATGTTCCTCTTCCTGACGAAGAAGGTCGTTTGTCTATTCTATCTGCCCAACTTAGAAAGACTCCATTGGAGCCTGGCCTGGATTTACGAGAAATCGCCCGTTCTACCAATGGGTTTTCTGGTGCCGATTTGTCTTACATTGTTCAACGTGCCGCCAAATTTGCTATTAAAGACAGTATTGAAGCCAGTATTGCCGCTGCTGAAAACGGAGAAGAAGATACCAACATCACTGAAGATGTAGCTATGGAAGATCCCGTCCCATTTATCACCAGGGACCATTTTGAAGAGGCCATGAAGACTGCTAGTAGATCTGTTAGTGATTCGGAACTCCGTCGTTACGAAGCATACGCTCAACAGCTCCGTACTTCCAGAGGCACTGCTACCTTCCGTTTCAGTGGAGCTGAAGGTGGTGATGCTCTCGGTGGTCCCTCCGGGGGTGCTGCAGTTGGAGCAGAAGGTGAAGATGATGACCTGTACAGCTAACCAGCTCCGTATCAATTCATTGTGTGTTTTTTTGCTTACAATACTACTATTATTAAACGTCTCCTTACATAAATATATTGAACTAGAATTTTAAATAAGACCCTGTTTCTTTAGACTAAATTCGGTGTTAGTATAAGTATACGCTGTGCGCTTTTACTCCGGTCTACTTCTGGCGGCTGGGCAGCGCCCAGACCCTCTCTCTGTACGGTCCTAGTCATGCTGACTGCGTACTACGGGGTCTGGAAAGAGCCCAACAAGAGACGACACCACCGCCACCGTTGCCGCCATTTACACCTCGTAGCTGTGAACACAGGGCCTGCCGGGAAAGTATACTTACTCGTTGTAGACTTTTTCAGACATGACATTGCCCTCTTCATCTTCCATTTCGACTGAGACCTCTTGTTTGTTCTCGAGCTGTCGAGCATTCTTCTTAATTTTCTCCCACAGCGTCATGGCATCGGAGAGTTTTGTAATTCCCTTGAAAAGCGGATCCGGCTTGATACCAAGACATCGCAGTCCGTGGACATGACGGGGTTCCAAAAAATGCTTTTCAAATGCCTTACGTCCAGCATATGTGGTATTGCCACAGATTTCACATTCGAATTCAATCCCCAGGCCCTGGTATTTGTAAAGCCAGAATGGAATAGGTTTACCATCCCATCCAAGAGGAAGTTTCAATGGATTATAGACGACCTCGTCATCGCTGCCATCCTCGTCACTATTTTCGTTGTCGTTGTTCTTCCCGTCGTCATCTGAATCTGGATCGCCTCTGGCTTCTCGCTCGAGTGCTTCGATTTCAAGTCGCCTCTCGCGATCCGTCAGCGCTTGTCGCCTCTCGACATTGGACTTCGTTTCGGAGATCACCTTTTCTAGTAGCTCTGAAAGACAGTAGACGTGGTACTCGTGTGATGCTAGCGCCCGTAATTTAAGGTCGTCTGAGGATATGCTAGGAATCCCTGTTAAATTGCCTGTTGAACTGGCGACATTTCGTTGATGCTTTCTGCCCGGTAAATGGTTATTGAATAATGCTTTGTTAGTAAATCTTTTTCGACACGGAATGCAGAACAGAGGGTCATCAGGTGACGGTGTGTCACCACCAGTCAAATCATCCTTTAACCAACCTGGATATTTTTTAGCCTCCCACAAAGAATCGAATTCACTTTCAATCCTGGCTAGACTGGACTCAGGTTGCGCTAGAATAAGTGTCTTACGAAAAAAAGACTCGAGGTACTTATGAAGATCAAAAATATATTGAAAATATTCAGGGCTTCGTACTCGATTGGATGGATAGATAAAACGGTCGGAAAAGTCTGACAGTTTATCCAAATATTGAACATATGTTAGTTGTCGTTGAACAAATTGAAGATTCAAAAACCTCTCATGAAGGGATATTAGATCAACAAAGCGACCATAATATTCCTCGCCTGAGAACGCAGTATCGACATTAACATCTGCTGCTGATGCATAAGCTGACAGTATGCCGCTATCGTTGGATCTGGAAACGGTACTTTCCTCGGGAGTCTCTTCTTCATCTAACGCTAGATTCCTCTCACGTACCAGACTCTTGGCCATAGCATAAGTAGCCGCTAGGTCTTCTACCCCTTCATTAGGATATTTACGATAATAATCTTTGATTGATGCAATCTGTTTGTAATACTGATCAAGCAATTGTTGAGAAGAAATAGCCGATAAAGAATCAATCTCCGCTTGATGTTGTTCTGCTTGAGTACTCCTATGATTCGTACTACTCACCTCACCTTTCCTTCGTTTATTTTCAGAAAGAATGGAACTTAAATAGGCACATTGTTCTTGGTATCTATCAAGAAGTATCGATATCTCCAGCTCGTGTAGAATTGTTTCTCGTAATGGTCTCTTTTTCTTTCCATTCAGTGATGAGCTCGTCGATAGCGATAATGTATCCGGTAAAACTTTGGGATTATAAATAATCCGATCCGTGATTGCTTGTTCGATCCTCTCAAGTTCTTCGAAAGCAGATCTTTCAACTTCCAAGATTTGTCCGCTCATTGTAAGTGGTGTAAATCTGCTGCCCAAAGTCTATTTTGCGATTTGCGAACTATCTGATCTATTCGATGTTTCTATCATTCTTAAACCTAACCCACATTTAATTTTCTAGGAAAGAGAAGCAGTAGGTCTGAGATTAATCCATAGTTCAAAATTTTATCTGATTACTTACATGTTGCTCTACACACTGAACTGATCTGTATTCAATTCTTTGCCTGAACTTTGTTACCCTTGTTCAAATACTAATCGTTATTTCTCTCAGCCATCATGCACTCGATGAACCCTTGCACGGCTATCAATTTTTTTTGGTCAATATGAAATTTCCATCCACTGTTAACTGATTTTCTTTTCTCTCAGTATCACCCATATTTCCCTCTAATATATTCCATCATGTCTTTCGAATCATTAGGCGTTTCAAAATGGCTAATAGAGGCTCTAAACGTTATGGCTATTCACTCACCTTCCGCTATTCAGTCTGCTTGTATTCCCCCAATTCTAGAGGGAAGGGATTGTATTGGCGGTGCAAAAACAGGTTCAGGTAAAACTATTGCGTTTGCTGCTCCCATCCTCACCAAGTGGTCCCAAGATCCTTTTGGCATTTGTGGACTGATTCTTACTCCTACTAGAGAATTGGCGATTCAGATTGCTGAGCAATTTGCTGCCTTGGGGGCTAATATGAACGTCAAAACTGCTGTGATTGTGGGTGGAGTAGATATGGTTCAACAGACTTTAGAATTACAGAGGAGACCTCATTTTGTTATTGCCACACCCGGCAGACTAGCAGATCATATTAAAAGCAGTGGTCCGGAAGCCATTGATGGGCTGAAAAGAGTTCGTTACCTTGTTCTTGACGAAGCTGATAGATTATTAAGTAATAGTTTCGCTGATGATCTAGAAGAATGCATAAATATCCTTCCTTCAGCAGAAAAACGCCAAACGTTACTGTTCACTGCTACTATAACGGATGCAGTACGTTCCCTTCAAGATGCGCCCACTAAACCAGGCAAAAAATCTCCATTCATGCATGAAGTCGCTACCGATTCTATAGCCATCCCTTCTTCTCTCTCGCAGTCATTTATTCTAGTCCCTTCTTTCGTTAAAGAGGCTTATTTATTCAGCATTCTTACACATGAAGATAATAAAGACAAGTCTGCCATTGTATTTGTTAACAGAACAAAAACCGCAGAAATGTTACGAAGAGTATTACAAAATTTACAAGTTCGTGTTACATCATTACATTCCCAGATGCCACAATCTGAAAGAATTAATGCTCTAGGAAGGTTCCGCGCTGAAGCTGCTCGTGTTTTAGTAGCGACGGACGTTGCCGGTAGAGGGCTCGATATCCCAGTAGTAGAAATGGTGATCAATTTCGACATTCCCGCTGATGCCGACGACTATGTCCATCGAGTCGGTCGTACTGCTCGTGCTGGTAGATCTGGTGAAAGTATATCATTAGTAACGGAACGTGATGTGACCCGTATTGAGAATATCGAGGCTCGAGTCGGTTGCAAAATGGATAAGTATGAAAAAGTGACCGATAAACAGGTCATCGAAACGTCCCTCAAGAAAATATCTACCGCTAAACGTGAAGCTGGTATGGATATGGATAAAGAGAACTTTGGTGAAAGAAAACGCATTCAAAAGGAGAAACAAGCATCTCGTGAGATTTCATCAAGAAAAAGAAAGCATAAGCATGTATAATTTAATGAACATAATTAATTTTTTTTGTCACTGTTTCCATTCGGTGGGTATGCTTCAATTGTTCAGCTATCGTCTCAGCGACTCTGTTCTACCCCTATGTAGCCCTTGGTAGTATCCCGCCCAATACCATGCCATGACCAGCTCTCGTACCGTGGGGTCAAATCCGTCAAATGGACTGGGTATGTTGCTTGTAGGAATACTTGTTGTCTCTGCAGCAGCGCTCACACCCTCCTCTTGAATCTCTGCTCCCGATTCCTGGTCTTTCACCTCTACATCGATTGACGTTCCTTTTTTCGTATTCTCTTCTATATCCGCTTCAATATTTGTCTCAGACTCATTATTAGTTCCTTTCTGGCTCTCGCTCGCCTTGTCCTCTGCCTCTAGGCTATGGTATTTCTAAACCGTTAGCATGTAATACTTACCATAAGGCTCCATCAACATACCTTGTATTCATCGAAAAGCAATTCCCATTTCCGAACCAAGCTGGAATCGTCCCATGCGTCCTTGTCGCTAATATCGATCTGGGACATTGCTGGCGCCAGAGTATTCGGGTCTGAATCCAATCTCCAACAAATTTCGTAGGGCTTCGTGCCATTTTTGAGATACATGTTTCAGGCACAGCCGTGCGTCTCTTGATTCAGGACTATCCATGCTCAATTTCCGATATCGTCCAAAACATAGAATAGGCAGGTTTTCCACTGCTTCTTGTGTTCAACAACTCTTTGGAATGCTTCCTCGGACAGACGGGATCTACTCTGACCGTGTAACTCCACCCTTTGTCCTTTTACACACAGATAACAAACTCTCTAGTATTTATAAATATAAATATATAAAATGCAATAACTTTTTCTTAAAATCCCTTCTTCTTCTGCTTGGTAATATGTGCTTGCAACACCTTTTGTTTGTCACGCAAACTTCGTTTAGCTTTACCTTGCACGTCCTTCTTGTGGATCATCATCATGAAATTCTTTTTACGCGCCTTATCCTTATTCGTAGTGCTATGGGCTTTAGTGAGATGCTTGCTCTTCTTAGAGCCGAAATCTCTGTCTTCTTTGCCTTCTCTAGCAGCGGCAATTTTTTCTTCACGTAGTTGTTTGAACTTCAATGGTCCAGTTAATGTATTTACATCAACTTGTTCTTCATTACGTTGACCTCCTCTATTTTTACCCATGGCTTTTTCAATACCAGCAGCAAGTTTGAGCTCATCGATTTTAGCGAAATCTGCAGGGGTTAAGACACTCATCGAAGCTAATTTCATAAATGCATCCGCATCTGCGGCAGCATTGATAGCAGTATTGTCGTCGAGCTTTGATTTCTTAGCATCTGGCTTTTCGTCACCTTTATTTTCATCTTCGGAATCAGAAATTTCATATTCCTGATCACTCTCAACCTGAATCCATTCGTCATCACTATCATCGTCCGAACCATTCTCTTCATCACTGGCAACTTCCCACCCATCATTCCCATCTTCATTAGCATCTACTTCAATTCCCTGTTCTTCGCGCCATTTTCTGAGCAGTTCAAGACCTTCAATACCATTAACAGCGCCGCTATCCACACCAAATTTAGGACCGGCAGTGGACACGTCTCCTTCTTTCAAGGCCATAGCAGCGGCTTTACCTCTATCTCTAGTATGCAACATAGATGGGTCGATCTCTCTGTAAAGACCAACCAAACTTCTAGCCGCCATCATAACTGGCTTAGATTTAGATCCTTTATACTCAATAAGATCATGAAGTAATGCTCTGTCAATGGCCAATGGAGCACGGCTCAAAATTTCACGGATAGTGTTGATACCAGCAGCCGCAACTTCTGCAGCGACACCATCACTAACAAATTCATCAGCAACTTTACGAATTACCGGAGAAATCACATCTGGGGGAACCAAATCGTGAGAGGCCTGAGCGGCAGCAGCCATAATCTGGGTTACATCTTGCTGTTTAGGTGTGAGGTACTTTAAGAAAAACGAATATAACCCAAGTACCGTTAGCTTGTGTACACCGACTAACCTTGAAATTAGATTCATGAAAATGATCTTCTGTTCCAATTTTAACTTTGAACCTCCTCGAGAAAGATGAACGGAAAATAAACTATCAGCAAACCCTTGTGGATCACGGAGTAAATGAATAGCAGAGAAGTTTAAATAAGTAGCACTGTGATGTGCTTGATTTTTCTTCTTTACAATCTTCACTGCCTGTTCAAGTTTTTTACCTCGTTTACTGGTCTTTTTATTGATTGCCATTTTATGACGAAGAGCACTCATATCAATAGATTCATCTTCATCATCAGATTGCTGAGCTTCATCTCTTTCCTTATCAGCACCCAGAAAGAACTTGGCTGCGGAAATAGATACCTTTATATTAGAATGTTGAGCAGCTTGAGTCATGATTTCAACGGTTCGTGAATCATCCCAAATACCTCTTCTCCATAATTCACGAGTAATTTTAGTAGCCCAGAGACCATTCGATTCAGCATCAGTTAATAGATTGAACAATAATGCTTGAACACTGCGATTGACTTTTTGATTTTTAGCACCTTGATTAACGCTTTTAATAAGAGTGATGATTGATGAATAGACCTGCGCACGTAACTGTTTCGAATCAGTAGACACGAGTATTGGGAACAAACTTTGTATTAATGCTTCTGAAGTGATTATGCCTTTGTTTCTTAACATTGTTAGATTCTGAACAATCTTTTCTCGCAAATCAGCTGGTAACTCATGATGACGCTGAGCTAGTATTTGAAACAGCGTCTCGGGGAAGGTTTTCGTCTCTTCAGGGAAGCAGGTGCACATCTGAGAGACAAATCCAATCAAATCGGCAAACTCTTCAGACCCTTGTTCGGCACCAGCGTTTTCCAGAAATATATCTCTTAGCGATTCATAATGTCTGTATTGAAGCAGGAACTCTTCTTTGTACGAAGGGGGGTCTCTTCTGATCAAGTTTTGCAATAAAGCAATATTAGTAGGAAGTAGAGCAGCCCTCTTTCTTTTAACCATTTTTATAATGGTATGGTTGTGGGGAGTTGTGATAAATAAAGAGCAGACGGTCTGGTGCGCTCAGTGTCAGTTGTGGGAGGCGGAAAAAATTCTGCGTTAAAGTTGGTTGCAGGTTAGTATTACGCTGCAGATCTCCTGTCGATCAGGGAGTAGGCTGACAGGCCCTAAGAGTTCTAAGTGGGCAATAAGTTTAACGAGTAGTTAGCAATATTGAATATGACGATTCAGCTATCATGGACTGGCTATGAATAAGCTGGAAAAAGGCAACTTCTGTTTGCACTTTTTATACTGGTGGAGTATAGGAGAAACTCTTCTGGTCAACCGTTTACACGCGGCTATGAAATTTTGATCCGGCGATTGCAGATAGGAAGAGGACTACTATCGAAACTACTTTTCCTCTTTCTACCACTTATACAGCTATTTATCAAACCATCAAGCTGGCGTTTCTATTAGAAATTCATATACAGCATCTCCCTAGCAGTATATCAACTGTTGGCCTCCGTCGATTAATTCACTTCCGGATGGCTTCCGATAATAGCAGTTCAGCTCCTGAACCATACATTCCCGAAACTCGACTTCGAAGCAGAAGTAATAGCTCTACTTCCATTGCGAGCAGTACCAATAGTTCTGAACAGCTACGAGATGGCCGTAAGCGAGATGTGGGTGGGTTTCGAATCAGGCGCCATCAGATGGAATCGCAGAGCCCAATTGGTAAAGGAGCTGTAGTCTCTATCAACGACGAAGTAGCTCAGGGAGCCCAATATATGATTGATGGACCTCTTCGTCGAGTGCCCCCATATTATTTCACATACTTAACATATTGTAAACTCCGTTGGAGGAATCGTCTCTTATACGAGATATTCGTAACGGAATTCCGTGATAGAGATAAAGATTACTACGTAAGTCTGCCATGGAAGGAAAAAACTGGAAAAAACTGCGTCTGGCTCTATAGACACTAACCCCCTTCTTCTAGAGACAAGCTATTGAAGGAGGTCAAGTCTACGTGAACAATGAGATCGCTAATATGACGACCATTGTCCAGAATGGGGATCTTATATCCCACCGCACCCACAAACATGAACAGCCCGTTACTTCTCGACCAATAGGGATTGTCCACGAAGATGAGGAACTAATTGTCATTGATAAACCATCTGGTATTCCAGTAAGTCCTGCTAGCAATCGTAGAAATTTTTTTACTCCTCTCTCTAACTGTTTTTAAGGTTCATCCGACAGGCCGGTTTAGGTTCAACTCAGTAATAATGGTTCTGAAACATGAACACGGCAAAATCGCACATCGTGAGTTTTACTCCCAACAATTTCCAGTACCAATCCTAACCTCTTTTTAGCGTGTAATCGTCTCGATAGACTAACCTCCGGCCTAATGTTTTTGGCAAAGAATGCTAAGGGTGCTGATCAAATGTGTGCACAACTACGTGGAAGAGAAGTCCGCAAAGAATATCTAGCTAGAGTTATCGGCAAATTTCCACTTGGTGAGATAATCTGTGAAGAACCTCTTCTTACAGTTAAGCCAAAGGTGGCTCTTAACAGAGTGGTGAAAGATGGGACTGGTAAGGAAGCCACTACAGTGTTTAATAGAATCAGCTACGACGGCTATACTAGTATTGTAAGATGCCGCCCGTTGACCGGCCGTACTCACCAGATTCGTGTTCATTTACAATATTTGGGCCATGCTATTGCTAATGATCCAATATATTCTAATCCCAATGTATGGGGACCAGAATTGGGTAGAAATGGTGCCGGCGAGACGTCTGAAATTGCTGCCAAATTAGACGAAATCGGCAAGAACACTGTTGCTGAAACCTATATTCACCCCCGAGATGAATATAGTGGGGGTGAGATGCTTAAAGGAGAGAAATGTCTAGTCTGCGCTACTGATCTATATACAGATCCAGGACCGAATGACCTGGACCTATGGTTACATGCTCTTAAATATTACTCTATTGACGAGAGCAACCCATGGAGCTACCAGACTCCTATTCCATACTGGGTCAATGAAGTACACCTACCTTTTATGAAAATAGCTCTCGAAGAAGCAAAGAAATGCGGCCCCACGCAAACAGCCTTCTCCGTTGGAGCAGTGCTGGTCAAAGATGGACAAGTCCTTGAAACGGGTTATTCTCGAGAATTACCTGGCAATACTCATGCTGAGCAATGTGCTTTAGAAAAATACTATACAAAACACGGCGGCTCTAGAGACATCCCCGAGGGTACCGTTATTTATACAACTATGGAACCTTGTTCAGAGAGGTTAAGTGGCAATATGCCCTGTGTAGAGAGGATTCTGTCCACTGGGATTAAGACTGTTTTCGTTGGATCTGTTGAACCTGACACGTTCGTGAAAAACAATACTGGGTTGCAGAAACTGACTGAAAACGGCATTGAGTACATTCCCGTCACAGGTCTCGAAGAAGAGTGTCTCAAAGCTGCTACTAAGGGGCACCCTTGATCTTCCTAGTTTATCTGTGAGGGCTGTGGCCAGGGACAGAATAAATCGTGAAACACGCGATGGCTGTCGATGTAAACGCTATATATCCAAAAATAATAATTTAAGCATACGCGGCGCGCGCCGCACGTTTATGTCCAGATTTTTCAGAATGACGAGGTCATACGATGTTATTGCCGTGAAGTATACAGACAAACGAGACATAGAGTCATAATTGGTTATAATTAACGTGAGTATGGATTTAAATGTGACGCAGTGAAGTAAGGCCACTAGGAATGGAAAGTCCCCGGTTGTTGGCCCACGCAACTTTACTAACGTAACTAGTCCCTAGATCATGGCTACAGTGATTCCTAAAAACCGGATTCTGGCTCCAAAAGACGCCTCGAACTTCCGTGCTGCTCTTAAGCTATATGAAGCTAAGCAGTACAAAAAGGCATTGAAAGGTGTTGATGGTGTACTCAAGAAGAACCAGAATCATGGAGAATCGCTGGCGCTAAAGGGTCTTGTTCTTTACCATTTAGGCAAGAAGGAGGAAGGCCATGAGTCTATAAAAGCAGGGTTACAGAGGGATGTCACAAGTTATGTCTGTTGGCATATCTACGGGTTATATCATCGCCAAGAAAAGAATTATGAAGAAGCTACTAAATGCTACGCTAAAGCATTGCAGTACGACCCAGAAAATCAAAATGTGTTGCGGGACTTAGGCGTCTTGCAAATGCAAGTACGTCAATATGAGGCTCTGGTTCCTACTAAACAGAAGATATTGACGAATAACCCTGGATTCCGCCAGAATTGGACTGGGCTGGCCATTGCTCAGCATCTATCTGGGGATATTACTGGCGCAGAGAAAACTCTGACAAACTTTGAACAGGTACTAAAAGAACCCTTGCCGAAAAATGATACCGAAAATTCCGAGTTGATGTTGTACAAGAATGTGATTATTTATGAAAGCGGGGATGTTGAACGGGCTTTGATGGACTTGGAATCAATTGCTGACAAGGTATTAGACGTAAAAAGTGTTTGTGAGTTTAAGGCAAAATACTTGTTGGAGTTGGGCCGCAGGAAAGAGGCAGAGAAGGAGTATAGACTTTTAATTAAGCGTAATCCTGAATGTAGAGAGTATTATAATGGATTGGAGGGTGCATTGGGCGTGGATCAGGGTGACATTTCGGTTCGTACTTTGTTGTATGACAGGTTAGCAGCAAAATATCCGAAGGCCGATTTGCCGAAATCAATTCCTCTGGAATTTTTAACTGGCGCTGATTTTAAAATTAGAGCCTCTGAGTATATTAAGAACTATTTGCTCAGAGAGGTTCCATCGACATTTGTTATAGTCAAGCCATTGTACAAAGACTTGGAGAAGCAGAATGCCATTGAAGAGTTTATTCTTCATTTTGTTAGTGAATGTAGGAAACAGAATACCGTTAATGGAAGTGCGACAGCCGTCGAAACCACAGCTGAAAAAGGTTCTTCTGGTACTAAAGCTACCTCTACCCTCTTGTGGAGTTTACATTTCCTGGCACAACACTACTCATATCTTTCTCAGCATGAATTGGCTTTACAAACAATTGATGAAACAATTTCTTTGTCGCCAAAGCTTGTTGAACTGTTAATGACCAGGGCACATATTCTCAAGCGGTCAGGCGATATTGAAGGAGCTGCTAAGACTATGGATGAAGCTAGAGAACTAGATCTTTCCGATCGGTTTATCAACACCAAGTCCGCGAAATATCTCCTGCGTGCGAATAAAATAGACGACGCTATCACTACTATTTCCCTTTTCACTAAAAATGATAGCAGCGGGAAAGGAGTCCAAGATATGCATGACATGCAAGGCCTCTGGTTTCTAGGTGAGCAGGCTGAAGCATATGCTAGGCTAGGGAATGATGGTATGGCTTTGAAACGATTTCATGCTGTTTTCTTCATCTACGAGGATGCAAAGAATGATCAGTTTGATTTCCATTTTTATTGCCCTAGAATGGGAACCATTCGTGCTTACTTGAATATGATCAAGTGGTCTATGACGGTCGATGCTTGTGTCCCGTATCAGCGAGCTGCAAATGGAGCTATCAAAATATACCTGAAGCTTGCAATCAAACAAGCGAAGCGCGAAGCTGGTGAAGCTCCTGAAGATGATGAGTATATTGGCTTGGACGAGGCAGAAAAGAAAAAGGCAATTAAGAAAGCTAAAAAAGAACGGGCAAAGGAACTTAAAAAGGAACACGAAGAGAGAGAAAAGTCTGAATCAACCGATCCAGATATGTTTGGAAAGCAATTATTAGCAACTTCGACTCCGTTACTAGACGCTTATAATATCTGGAAACCATTGTCCGACGCAGCACCTGAGAATTACAAGACCTGGCAATTGGGCTTTGAAATTTACCTTGCTCAGAAGAAGTATGTTCTTGCTCTCCAGGCACTATCTAAGGCAAAAAATGCTGGAGCCAGATCATCATGGGTTGTTGCTTCTGCGGTTCGTGCTAGATATACTCTTGAATCAGATGATTCTGCGCCATCTGCTCTTAAATTAGTCCAAAATAGAACGCTTCCAACTATTGTGTCTAAAGGTAATATCGTTGAAGATAATCTTAACGAACTCGCTGATAAACATGTCATCAGTGAAGGTGACTCGACTTCTATCTTAGATTGGGTATCTGCTAAGATTGCTATTAATGGAGGAATTAGTAAAGTCCAGGAAATGGTTGAACCTAGACTATTGACTGTCCCATCTCTTACACCCACCCCAATAGAAGATGCTATTCAAGCTTATGATTTACTTCGATCTTGGAGAAGTCCTGTGCTTGGTGAATATCAGACTAGAGCATTGAAGAAGTGGCCAAGAGCTACGGTATTTGGTAAAGTTGATAAAAGTAGCTAATTAAAAAGGAACACGAGGAAAAAAGAAACGGTAGGGACAATAATCTTAAGATTATTTGTTTGATCAGTGTATATGTATATATATGATATTGAAAAGTTTATGTTTTATTTCCTTAGAGAAAAAATAGATACGATAAAAACAATAATAAACGAGCCACTAACTACAAGGAAGAAGAAACACCACCCAACTTCTCTAAAAGCTGTTCGTGAACTTGTTTAACAGAAGCAGCGGCCTCTACATTCTGTGGCCATCCGACAATCAATCCACTCTCGGAATCCCTTTTTGGAATCATATGAACGTGAACGTGATCGACTACTTGGTGAGCAATTGTTCCATTGTTCTGAAGAATATTATAGCCAGATCCTTCCAAGCCAGGTTTATCCAAATCAGATGCAATTACAATCTTCTTGGCAACTGGTAAAAGTTCCGACAGATACTCATCAGGGATTTCATGTAGTTTACCGCCGTGATACTTTGGAATAATCACAATATGTCCAGCAGCAGTAGGGCTAATATCCATGAAAGCCAATGTTTTAGCAGTATCTATGAGTTTAAGGGAAGGGATGTCACCTGTTTATTACTCGTTAGTTTCTGAGTGGATTCGGATTTCATTCATACCACCCGCTGCACGCAATATCTCGTCTGGAGATATCTATTTTTGCTCCTACCTTTCACGATTTTACAAAAGATACAAGCAGCTGATGAAGACATTCTTTTGTCGGTAAACTTCAATTGTGTCGATAAGAAGACAAGTGTGGGGTGAAAAAAGACGATGCAGATAAATAGATAGGTGAGTACTGTCAGTTTCAAAATGGAGCTGTTATGCGGCAGCGCCTTCCCCACAAGAGGCCCATCTGTCAATGCTATGGTCTGTTATCAGAACCGCAGATGTCATCGGAGGAGATTGTGAGAAAGACCGACGAGTGGACAGCTAAATTAGCTGGAAAATTCCTTGTTGATACTGAAGCCGATGTGGTAAGTGTGCAAGAGTAATATGGTATAACGGCTAGCAGCTAACAACTGACGGTGTAGACTGGTTCTGAGTATGTTTCCAGGACCGCACTTCCAGCTCCCAACCGAATAGTTGGACCCGCTTCAATGATGACTCGAGATTTCAAGCCCGATAGATTGAACGTGATGACGAATGCGCAAGGCAAAATTGAGCGAGCGTTTTTTGGATAACCGTAGCCTCCACGAAGCGGAGTAACGGGCTGGTCGCGAGCCCAGCTGTTATTACTATTGTTATTATTATTATTATTATTATTATTATTATTATTACTATATTATTTGCAGATAATTAAGAATTTACCCATGAAGTCATCTGCCGAGCACCAATACGCGAGGCAAATTTTAATGATTGAGTTCCTAAAGGAAAGTAGCTGATCGCATACCAGGCAGCAGCAATGACCTGAATGATTACTGCTATAATTGTAAGTATTGTTGATCTCATTCCAATACTGAAAACTAGTGTAGCTATGATAGATCCGAAATAAGAAATTGTGAATAATAGTCTATTAGGTGATATCAAGTGAATCAAATAGGCCATCGGACCTTGTAACACTCCAAATGAGATCACAAATAGTATAGATCCTAATGTCCATCTACAGACTTTGTTAGCAAACTTTTTCTCACTTGTGCTGTTGCTCCGGCGACTCGGTTCTACCCAAGGTAAAACCATACAGAGAATAATACTCACAATACAGCGAATTTCCTTGGTTTCAGTGCAAGGATCGGTAAAATAGCAAAACAAAGGGCAAAACATGCCACTGCTCCTACTAAACAAACCCCAAACACCAATAGTCGGTCCCAGCGAGATAGTGTAAACCACGACGGTTCTTCAACAACTACTTCAGGCTCATCTCTTTCTGACAGTGGCAGTCGAATATAACGACTATTAGCTAATGCGCCATCCGGTCCGAAAGGATTCCATGTTTTCACTCTGTCCAACAATGACTCCCCTCCGCCATCACCACTACTGCTAACACTATTGCTATTATTTACGGCAGTTCCTGGAGTGTTTCGCCATGAATTCAATTGAGTTCTAAACGCATTCTCTGCCATTATTATTACCCGCAAAAGTTGTGGTTGACTTTCCTAAAATAAGTGCCCAATATAAATATTTCCTGTGCTAAGGTTAAATCTGAATGAATATGAAGTACTACTGTGGCGGCGTGGCGAGCTCAACTCAGATTCAGGCTAATCCTTACCCTATCCCAAATTCAGGGGTACATGCGACGCCTGTGGGCAACGTTGAAGAGTCGTTTCACGGGTAAAACTGTCTCAAATGATCCTGTTCATACTGTTGGTACTACCTTTTGTTACCTTTTGTCTGCATTTCGAAGTCTAATATGTGAGATGAATAGCAATGCATACATCTGGCACTGAATCTGAATAATAGCTATGAAAGGGCTCCGTAGAGTCACGCAAACGTATCGCTGAAAATGTAGAGAATCACATAGATGGTTAATCAACTAACTTCTCTGTCTTATATAATTATATAACAAAACAATACAAATGAAGATGGATTCACCGGATAATCAGTGTTTTAAAACTTTTTATTTCAGGATTCGCTGTTGGACTCAATATTTTAGGGCAGAGTCGGATTTCCACTTTTTTAAAAGTATCATAGGGAAACAGTTCTCTCACAATAATTTATGTCCCACCGTTTCAAGCGCACCACACTTACAGTGGTGTTGAGCATCATTGATTTTGAGCTTTTGGAAATAGTCTGGAGCTGAACTGGTCGACTTAAGATGGCGTGGACTGTTGTTAAGGAATTCGCATAATAGGTACTTTGGAGAGATGGGTAAATTTCCGAGCCAACTAATAACTTGTATAAGGCACCAGCTGTTCCAGACCGGATACCTGTCACTCCAGGCTGTTATCGTTTCCTTCCAAATATTTCTTCGCATTTGTTGGTTACCCCCCCAACTTCATAAAGCAGCTTCCATATTTCGTCTCTTCTTGGGTGGTATACGTTGCAATACACATGGGCTCGGGATGCCTTCCAGTTCGTCCACCTGTGACTGAAGTTGTACCATGACTGGGTTCCTCATATGCCAAGAAAAAGAGGTTTTGAGAGGTGACTCCAGAATATTTCTGCACTTCTGCCAATTACAACAGTATCATTTTGCATAGTCCCTGCCGTCTGGAATCGGTGGTAAGAACATAGAGAAGCGATGGCGAGTTTACCTTCGCATGGCGAATAGCAATTGCATATCCGTTGTTATTCAATTTCAAGCCATTTAGCTTTACTAAGGATCCCGAATCAAATGAACTGGGGATCACAATCTCAACTCTAATGAGGTTTATATTATCATCAGTCGTATCACATGCGAATGAATAGGTATTTCCAATAAAACAAAAATATTTCGCCTTCACCTGTCGACTGTTTTAACTGCTCGATTGATGACGTTCTTTCTTACCTAAAACAGTCCCATATTTTGACTGTACCATCATCAAATGTAGCGATGAAAAAACAATGATCCAGAGCCACAGCTATGGCATTAACAGGGCAAGAGTGTTCTTCAAAATGGAGAGGGCATGCTGTTTCATTGTATAGTGTATTAGCACCGTTTCTGATTACATCTCTTCCCCGTCGTCCCGACTATCTTCGACATACTTTACCTATCATTTATTGCCTATTTAAATCTATAGATCAGTGACAATTACGTGTGAGATCTTTATATTTCTATTTCGATATTCATATTCCTCCTCCGTTACTCTGGATTAGTTTTCTTTTATTTTTCTTGTCAATTATGACATATTAAGCCATAACAATCCGATTTTGGTATTGCTCTAGGCTAACGTGAAGTTGGGAAGAAAGTTTTAAATTTTGCAATTTAGGCACTATGGCCGAGCGGTTAAGGCGAAAGACTCGAATAGTTCAATGTTTGGGCATCTTTTGGGATTTCCCGCGCAGGTTCGAATCCTGCTGGTGTCGATATACTTTTTAGATACTCTAAGCACAAACAGTTCTTTCACATTGTTTAGTTGTTATTCAGACTGCCAGGGACCTGAGCTCACCTACGCTTGGGATGAGACCGGTGGACAGCGTTAAAAATTCGTTTCTATCTAAAAAATATAACAAATTATTAGTACATTTAAAAATGTTTAATTTAATTAGTGGACTCTTTAAGAACAAGAACGCCTTTGTGGAGTTTTGCAACTTCCCGGAGAAGCTGTTTAAGCCTTTCATGGTTCTGAGGGTGGCGACGCAGTTTGGGCTTGAGGATACCAAGAAGTTCTTTCGCATTAACATTTTTGGAGGCGATAACGGATCGGACATCTTCCGCAGTAAGAAGGTCCTCGTTAATCGGAGAGGCACTAGAAGTAGCATGGGCAACATTAGTAGTAGCATTAGCAGCAATAGGAACACTGCTAGCACTGATAGCAGGTGAAGAGGATACAAAACTGGACGGAGATGGGGATCGAAGTTTGACCTTCTTCGTATCATTGCTGTCCATATTTTCGGGAGATAATTCACGCGCTCTCTTCACATTTGGATTCCATAAACTAGGAGGAAATCTAGATAATGACCGAGGAGACAATTGAAGCACAACCATTCCAGGAGCCAAATGTTTGTATTTTGTTTTACTAAGAGGTAAGCTAGTCCTGCGAGAGAGCGGGATTGGAGGTGGTGAACTGGAGGTACCAGGAGAAGAGGGATTGGTAAGGGAACTTTCTTTTTTTATAGTAATTTTAGCAGGAAGATTTTCTTCTTCTTTAACTTTTGGGGAAGTAGCAGCAGTCGAAGTACTTCTTTCTTCTTCTTCTGTGTCTTCTGATTCAGATGCATAAGGGTTCTCATCATCGTCACTCTCGTAATAAGCATTCTTTTCGAGGGAGCGGAGATATTTCTTCAGTTTACGACCTTCTTTACCAATCTTGGGTTCATCGGGATTATTGAATAGATCAAAAGTGTCGTCATCAGCATCGTTTGAAATACCAATGGTATTGGCGGTTCGTTGCTCACGTTTAATCTTTTCCTCTACTTCTTTAACATCTTCTTCGTTACCATCCATGATAGGAGCCTCTTCATCATCGGCGAATTCTTCATCAAAATCAATTTCATCATGATCATCATCTTTGCGTCTTGCAAGGGAAGATGATCCAGATACGGATCCAGAAGGTCCGTCGACTGTTCTAAATCTTCTTCTTGCATTTCTATCTTGTACCTGTGATTCTTGCTCTTTGTTTATATGTTTCATGATCCATCTTGGTACATTTGTCTTTTTTTCCATTCGTTGCTCGGCCTCCTCAAGGGTCAATGTTGTATACTTATTACGCGGAGTCATTTTATACCATTTTTCAGCAGGAACCATTTTAAACCCATCATCGTCAAATACAAATAGAACATAAGAGTCAGATTGGGCAGCTTCATAATTGCCTACCCAAGTGTGTTTGCCATCGAAGTCTTCCATAACCCAGGGGTAGTATTCTTCATATCTCAATCTACGACTTGTTTCATCGCCAAGAATCACTTGACGAGTTTTCTTTTCAAAGGGGCGGGCGCTTCGACGGGCACCTCCATCGGGGGCTACAATCGACATATCAGCCTTAGAGGTTGGTTCAGGAGCCACGCCGGCTGCTAAAGAAGCAGCAATAGCCTCCTTTGCCTTTGCCTCCTGCTCTTTAAGATCTTGTTCGAGTCGAGCATTGGACTCTTCTTGCTCCTTCTTCCTCTGCTCAATCTCACTAAGAGTAAGTTGGAACTGAATATTTCTTGGATCTTTTCTATGAAAACGAATAGGAGGAGTGAAATCAGTAGCAGGGTTGATAGGAGTTCTGGAATGGAATTTTAAAATATGATGACGAGATTCATTAACTTCTTCAGAAGTGCAACTACGTAATTTGAAGTCAGTATATGATTCAGCAGCTGGAGTTGCAGAGGAAGACGAATTGATTTTTGGCTTCACATCTTCGCGTTCTTTTTTCACTTGAGGTACAGATCTTCTATCATGATTACTCTCACGGGCTTCTCTTTTAATCAAGGGGTTTGTATTCGGGCGACGCAAAGGATTAGTATTTCTCTTCGATCTGATGAGAGGGTTGGAGGACATGATGGAGAGAGACGATGACGGACCTCCAATACGCTCTCGAATTACCGAGAGAAGAGTAAAGCTGGAGACACCAAAGTGAATACACAGCTTACACTGTGGTTGCTTATTACGTAGTCAGGTATCTGTGCAACCTATGACTAAAACCACTAAAATTAGCTAAGGAAAATATATCTTTATTCGGATGTTGTCTGTCACTCTTTGGTATATTAAATTAAGCTGACTGGCGATGACGGGGCCGTGCTGACTGACAGGCAGAGAAGAGATAAGCGATGGTGAAATACAATCAATTGTTGAACTATGGGATAGGGTTTGAACATATAGCCGCTATTCACGCGGCACATTTTTATACGAATTGCAAATGCTATATATCTGAGAGAGCCTCACCTAACATGTGCTGCTGACCTTTGCTTAAAGACATAAACCATACACCTGATCTCCAATGAACTAATATTCATCCTATATAATCATCAAAGATCTCAGGCAATGGATCCAATTTTTAAAGTAAATAGAGGCTGGGGTGTTATCACTGTGTTTGCTCTTTCCATAGCTGTTGGTACTAAAATGTGAGATTCAAATAAAAACCTATCTGTGTATTTCCCGTATCTTCTCCACAACTAACGTTCACAGCTATCGTGGTAATCGAAGATTGTCCGAAGACCAAGCCGACTATCTGGCACCAGGTCAATATATTGGAGAACCAACCGCTGAAAGAAAAAGCAAATATGAAGGAGGAGGTAGCTCATACTTGGTAGGTGATACCCCAGACCTGCCTGCGGCGGCTGAACTCTGCTCAGAGCCTGAACTGGCTTCGTTCGCCCGTGTCTAACGTTCTTCAGGGCCGTAGAGGTGGTGATAGATTTTCATAGCTTCTGATGCTCTGACATACTCACACTTTACCACTGATTTCGATGTACATAGCTTATTTAATATTATAAATATAAATTTGAAAGAAGAAAGGCCTACCCTAACTGCCACCTCCTCCAATAAATTTCTTGCCCATTGCAAACAGACCTTTAGCCTTCTTAGAAGACTTTTCTCCCACTTTGCCAAATGCTTCTTTGGAAATATGATTTGAAACAATATTCTTTGCCGGTTTAATAATTGTAGCGGAAACTGTTCGTTGGGCATTAGCCTCTTCTCTTGCCTCATTCTGCGTAGGCTTTGGTGGGTTGCCATTTGTATAAATTCCTACTCCATCATGTGTAGATGTGACTACATATAACCAACTTTGAATGTTAGGCGAGTATTCTGCTTGTTGAGTACGTGCCTGATCAAAGAGAGCTTTTCTATCTGCTGGATTGGGTTTGGCCAACGCTGCAGAAAAATCAAAGGTTGGTAGTTTATTCAACTTGATTGCAATGGGGTTGGAGATAATACTAGCAGCTTGCGATAGTTGCCTTTGTCTCGATTGTTCGGAAGGTCCGTGACTTGTATTAAGAGGTGGGACCTGATCATCTGTTGAACTCGGAGAAATTGGATCCATTTCAGATATCCCAGTAGCGATACTAGAGACATCAGATCCCATAGATGAGACACTTAAACGTGACGGATGCGAAGTGGTAGGATGCAGGGTGCTGCTAGTTTCTGCTCTAACATATTCAGGAGCAATGTCATCGCTATTCCTCTTTCCAACCTCTCTTGTAGTCTCGCTGTCATCTCTGTCTTTTCTGTCGTCATGGTCCTTTTCTTCATCACTAGACTCACCCCAATGATTATCATCGTCGCTTCCACTATCTCTCGATCTAGTGGTATTAAGAGGTCTAATTTCTGGGAATCCGTGCTGCGAGAGCCGGGTACTTTGCACAAGTTCGGCATCCGGGGAATATTCATCAATGCCAGAAGGAGACGAAGCGGTCAATTCGGACCTTTTCGTACGATTAACAGGTAAAGGAGACTCCCTACTACTATCACTACTATTCTTACTGCCACAACTTATTGAATTAAGGATCTCTGCTTCAAGATCATGTTGATCACGATTATCATACCCACTATCCTCTTGCACTTGAAGGGACGAGATGTTTTTCTCTGTCAAAGGCTGTTCACTTCCACCAACAACCAAGTTCGGAATTGGATCTGGTTTCCACCTTCCTGCAACGGCGCCACGAGGAGTCGCCATATCCGAGCCAGAAGACACCGATGAATCTGAGTCAGAATCCGAATCCGAATCAGGTACTTCTGGCCTCTGCTTCAATGCCATTGCATTCATCCGCTCGTTAATATGACCAATTCCAATATCCTCTTCTGAATCTTCCATCACTGGATGATTACGTACAGATTCAGATATCAATCGGCCATGCAAAGCCGGCCGATTATCGTCAATGGACAATCTACCAGGTTTTTGGTCTACAGATGTACTGTCCATCGATCTCCTACCAGTAGACAATGATGCAGTCGAATCTGTTTCTCCATAAAGCTCATCTGGTCTCTGTGGATTAATAAAGTAGGCAGCTGGATGACTATCTTCGGGCAATTGTGAAAACTGGCCAGGGATAGAGTCGGGAATATGAGAACCAGGAATATTGTGGTTGAATTGAGCTGGTAAATTCTGAAGTGGTAGAGCAGATGCGTCCTGCGACGAATGTGGTCGTGCCGTAGGTGTTAATGAATCTGGTAGATTCGGAGTGAGAGATTGTGGAATATGCGGTCGGTAAAGTTTCTCTTCTTTTTCGTTATCATCAGATTTCTCATCATTATAATATTCATAGAACTCTTCATCATAACCAGATCCACGGCTTGATTCATCATCGTTCTCTTTAGCCACGGTTTGATAAATATCACCAGTGGACGAAGCCGAGGTCGGAGCCGGAGCCGGAGCCGGAGAAGGGGTTGGTACCAGATCAGGCCACGATCCAGGAATCTCCTCAACAGCAGTAGGGTGATCGGACTGAGGCGCAGTTTCATGTACTTTACTACTGTCAGATTCAGGTTCTGGTACTTCTACATCTGTACCAGAGCCGTCTGACAACGAATACTTTGTAACGCCTGCCTCTACAAACTTCTGCGAAGAGGTGGATGCATTCGATTTCGTGTGTCTCAAATTATTTCCACCTAAAAGTGAAGGATGAGCATCAGAATGAGATAGTGGCGTCAGGGCGGCTGGTAGCTCTGAAACAGTCGTCTTTATAGACGATTCAGAAACAAGCGGTATAGCAGCAGAAGCAGCAGTAGTACCCGTATTCACAATAATAGCATTCTCGCTTCCATTTCCGTTTCCACTTCCTACCAATAGTTCCCGCGGAATAGGAGGAACGCTGGGTATATCAGTATCCTTTGGAATATGGATGTCGTCAGGGAGGGGAGGCACTCCACCCTCATTAAGATCATCACCGTCCTCCCAGTCCTCGTAGTCATCATCACCATAACCGCCTCCGTCATAGTTCACATTACCTTGGAGCCATCTCGTAGATTTAGCGCGTTGGACGCTGGTACGCGTTAGCATTGCTGATTGTCGGTGGTTTTCCCCCCGGCGGGTTGGCTTCTCCCAGACCTTACTCGTTCTTCTGCAGTTCCAACTCAAGCCAGGCAAGCAACAGGTCAGGCGGAGTAAAACTACCAAAAGCAGAGCAGGAAACTTACTTATCTGATGCCATTATAAGAATGCCTGAGTGTGTAATTGGCTGTCTGACTCTATAGGAGACGCAAGTAAGTGGAGAAGAGTTGGACTTCATCTAATAACAGCATGCGGTTATTGGACGCGAGGCTGAGCATGAAAGTATGTCCATCACGTGATTTACAGCGCCATAAACGGAGATGCCTTTTCTGATAACCTGATTCGTCTGATTATAGCCGTACATTATTATATTTACAATTAACTTCTTATAATATATCTATTTTATCTACAATTGATACCGACAATACAAGTATTATACCCTTAATTCGTCAGACAAGCTTTCTGTCTATGAGCCTAGCTTACGGTACACGTTAATTATCCGGACTTAAACACAAAAAATGATCTAATCGTTGCTCAGTAGTGTCAGCTCTTTGACCTAAGGCAATAATGCATCATTAGCGTGTCATTAGGATTATCCTCTACATCGGCCTGTTCCTCGCGAGCTTTCGCTTTACTACGCGTACGCGTATTAATAGCAGGAGGATTCGACATCACGATTTAACAAATAGCCAGAAAACAATTTCGTTTTCACAAAATTATTTTGTGTCTTTAAGTCCGGATAATTAACGTGTATTCTAAGCTAGGCTCATAGACAGAAAGCTTGTCTGACGAATTAAGGTTATAATACTTGTCTGTATTGTCGGTATCAATTGTCATAGACTAGTAGATAAAACAGATATACTGTAAGTTGATTGTATGAAATATAATAATGTACGGCTAATCTGGTTATCAGCGAGAAGCCACAAGCTAAAGTGATTCAGCGATATATATATATATATTTTTTTTTATATATTTATTCTTATATCAGTATACACTATTAAGATGTTTTCAAAAAGTGGCTTTTATATGTATTGTTACCAGGCTATTTCCATGCAGGATTTGCCTAGCAGTGTGCATCAGGGTGCTTGAAGAAGTTGATGAGGTCTGTGAGACCTCTCGCTTCACCAAGTACCATGCGAAGATTGCGTCCACTTTGTGTCCGCAATTCTTTCGCTACATCCTCATTGAGGATGCACTCAAGGAGGAGG
>JAJMAW010000097.1:0-52938 GCA_030565085.1 Sugiyamaella pinicola
GTCTGGGGCACGAGCAAAGCGAGCACAACGGGTCCGGGCAGAGCCCGGCCGCCGGAGGCGAAGTGAGGGGGCCGTCGAAGGAATCTATTTAGAAATAATATATGATCAAATTGCCTCTATGCCCATCGGTCCAAGCAGCTCGCGCAGCGAGCACAACGGGTCCGGGCAGAGCCCGGCCGCCGGAGGCGAAGCGAGGCGCCGTCCGAGGAGTCTATTTAGACGTCAAATATGACAACACGGCCGTCTACGCCTGAGGTGGAGATCTTCGTGACTACTCCATTGGAAGAGGCAAAGGGGCGGACAGAGGTGATAGTGTTCTGGTGAACAGTGGGGAGTTCAGTGGAGTTGGTAGAGTCAGAGCCTTTAAGGTCTAATTGACGGAACATGTTGAGAGCAGACGATTCTTTTGCCAAATCCGACTTCTTGGATTTGGCCGGGTCGTCAATGGAATACGAGTATTGCCAGCCCGATTCAGATCCCTCGAATACCACCGGATGACAATCGTTACCAGCAGTAACAATTGAACTCTCATTGACCCAAGTGAGGCTTCTGAATGGAAGGAATGAGGTGTTGATGGAAACAACAGCACGGGGCGGCTGGTCAGGTCCAGAAGGATAGGCAACAATGATACTGGAATCGTGAGTTACGAAACCAAGCGCATCACCAGACGGGGAGAAAGAAACATCATGAACCCAGCCTCCAGATAGATTGGTGAAGTCTCCACAAAGAGTCTGAAAAGGAAGTCTTTCACCCCATACAGTCGGGGCAGGACGCTGGTCAACCGATTTAATGAATCCCGAAAAAACTCTAGCATGACCGTCAGTGGAGCCAGCAGCCAAAAGTACTGAATTAGGATGCCAGTCAACTGACAAAATAGTCGACCGAATAGGTTTCTTGATATGTTTAGAAACCCACCAATCGTTCTCTTGTTCAAAGTAACAAACAGCAATTGCTCTAGCACCTGACCCAACAGCAAACTTTGAATTATCAGGAGACCATCTAACAAACGTAGCAGCTCTATTGATTCTCAATAATACCAAAGTCTGTTTCCAGGACCCATCAGCTTGGGGCTCCCAAACAAGCGCATTACGATCCTGGGAACAGGTAACAATCTTGCCGTCACTGGAAACGTCAACAGAAGTCACTGTTTTATCGTGTTCAGACAATGTTGTTCCCAGCTGCAATTGATGTCCACGTCCAGTATCAAAATATAACTCGACATTGCTGTTTCTAGCTAATGCTAAAAGTGATCTATCTTGACTGAATGAATGGTCAGCAATAGGTTCATGACCCAAGCTGTGTTCGATAGGTCCAGGCATTGAGAGAAGAACACGAAAATATGAGAGCTGATTCTAAGTTCTAATAACAGGAGTGGCACTCTACTGTTATAGATGTGGATGGTGGTGAGTAAAGTGGTTAAAAGATGAATGAATGTACGGAAGTGCGAGCGTTATCCAGCGTTTCCGCCAGCCTTTATCTTAAGACAGCCGCGCCAGCCACGGCACCACAGTATATAACGTCTCTCGCCATAAGGAACAACCACTGGTTCAATGCTGACACTCGATATATAAGACTTATTCGCTCTATCCCTTACTGATATGAGGTGCTTGTTTTGTTTATAGCAACTCATTCAATCACATTGACGTCTCGGAAGGAAGAATGCCACTCCGCCTACCACACGCTAATACGTTATTATGGTTATTATGGTTAACACATGGTTATCTATCTAAATCGCTATTTCAAATATGTAAGTCTATCGTGCTCTCTCTATAGTACAATTGGAAAGGTTAGAGGACAGCCTTGGTGGTAATTGTAGTACTCAAGTCGCCAGACATGCAGGGTCCATGCATAATAGACCCTTACATAAACTAAATACTCATTACTTCTAGAACAGTTTATAAGAACTCACAGCAGTGGGTTTGGCTCTGGTACCTGCAACAATGCTTAAACTGGTAGAGATTGAATAGGCTATAACTATTTTTGTTTATTATTTACCTTAGCAGTAGATATATATGACTGATTATTCTGCCAGCCGCACATGGGTCTATTGTCCTTCAGACCGTACGACAAGCTGTGAACCTTGACGGAAACCAAAGAAAACCTCCGCGAAGCGGAGCTACGGGTCTGGGCAGAGCCCAGCCGCCGGAGGCAGTGCACCCGCCATTCAATTCCCTCGAAACACAGGGTAAACATGTGTTCGTCCAGGGCATCTCCGATTCGATGCAGACTGATTCTGCCGTGCGAAAAATGAAAAAAAGTTTAAATGGAAAGATCGACGTAATATATATCATCAGCAGATCGATCTAAAGTTGTAGTTTTCATTACTTTATACTCGTTTCATCATCATCTTATCACCATGTCTTCTAACGATTCATACTCGTCGCCTCTGTCGTCCCGTTATGCGTCAAAGGAAATGGCCCAATTGTTCTCTCCAAGAACTAGATACTCTACTTGGAGAAAGCTTTGGTACACCTTGGCGGTTGCTGAGAAAGAGCTTGGTATTGAGGCTATTACCGACGAAGCCATCGAACAGTTGAAAGAGAATCTGATTGTCAGCGACGAAGATATTGAGGCTGCTTCAAAGCAGGAAGCTATTGTTCGTCATGATGTCATGTCTCATGTCCATGTTTACGGATTGAAAGCCCCTGCCGCCGCTGGTATTATTCATTTAGGTGCTACTTCATGTTATGTCACCGACAATGCTGATTTGATTTTCCTTCGTGATGGTTTGGATCTTTTGATTCCTAAATTAGTTAATGTCATTGACCGGTTATCGAAATTCGCTTTGCAGTATAAGGATCTACCTGTTCTCGGTTGGACCCATTTCCAGCCTGCTCAATTAACTACTGTTGGCAAGAGAGCCACTCTCTGGATTCAGGAGCTTCTGTGGGATTTGCGTAACTTACAGAGAGCACGTAATGATCTTGGTCTCCGTGGAGTCAAGGGTACCACCGGCACCCAAGGCTCTTTCTTGTCTCTTTTCCATGGCAATCACGACAAAGTCGAAGAATTGGACCAAAAGGTTGTTGAAATGCTTGGATTCGACTATGCTTATCCTTGTACTGGACAAACCTATTCTCGTAAGATTGATGTTGATGTGTTGGCCACTTTAGCTTCATTGGGTGTCTCTGCCCATAAATTCGCTACCGATATCCGACTTCTTGCCAATCTCAAGGAGGTCGAAGAGCCCTTTGAGAAGTCACAAATTGGGTCATCTGCTATGGCCTATAAGCGTAATCCCATGAGAAGTGAGCGAGTTTGTTCATTGGCTCGTCATTTACAAAGCACTTTCCAAGATGCCACATCAACTGCTTCAGTGCAATGGTTTGAAAGAACTCTCGATGACTCGGCCATTCGTCGTGTTTCCATCCCCTCTGCGTATCTCACTGCCGACATTGTCCTTTCCACCATGCTAAACATTGTTTCTGGATTAGTAGTGTACCCCAAGGTCATTGAAAGACGTATCAATTCGGAGCTTCCTTTCATGGCCACCGAAAATATTATCATGGCCATGGTCCAGCGCGGAGGTGACCGTCAAGAGTGCCACGAACAAATACGTGTTCTCTCCCACCAAGCAGCTAGTGTCGTCAAAGAACAGGGAGGTGACAACGACCTCATCGAGAGAGTCAAGGCCACCGACTACTTTGCCCCAGTAAAGAATGACCTCGAGACCTTGCTCGATCCTCAAACCTTTGTAGGTCGTGCACCTCAACAAACCGAAAAGTTCGTCAAAGTGACTGTGGCCAAGGCTCTCCAAGGGCTCGAACACCATATTACTTCTGAAAGTGTCCAACTTCAAGTTTAAATTTGTCTCTGAAATACACGTCATGTTTTCACTAATCTCAATAGATCCCGGGACCGTGCACAAACAAACGTGCCTCCGGCGGCCGCGCTTCACGAAGAGATGGGACCACACACAGGCGGGTTGCTGCCTCCGGCGTCTGGGCTCTGCCCAGACCCGTGGCACCCGTGGCTCCGCTCCGCAGAGGGCTTGTGAAAGGCAGCGAATGGGAAGGATAGAAGGAATAAATACGAGGTTCATGGTGTTATACCATATTGGCTAAGCAGATTCCATAGTGCAAGGTCGCGGTTTTGACGGTCGTCAGCTCTAGAGGAATCGTCGTCTTGAGATTTGGCGCTCGTTTGATCATGTAAACTTTCTACATTGGACGTTGTTTCGGCCAGAATGCCCGTCAGCTGCTGCGCTAGACTGCTGATCTGATTCTGGATTGACGCATTAGATTCTTTCAGGCTCTGGATCTCTGCTCGCCGGCTTTGAATCTGGTCTTCCATAAGTAAAACAAGGCTTTCTCGTGCCTGATGAGGCCGATACTCGTTGAGTAAATGATGCATATTTATCAGGATGATTCGGATATCTTCCACTTTGGCAGGGAACTTCTCTGGCGCTATGCTCATTATTCCCACTAGTTCTAGAAAGTTCACCAGGACAGACTTCAGCAGCTTCTTCAGCTCCCAGGTTTGTTCTTGATGACTGGCTTGGATTGACGTGGATGATGGCGACCCAGCGCTAGTGCTACTACCGTTTCTAATGTCTCGGTATAATTGACGAATGCCAACTTCTTCCAATGGTAGCAGTTTATCGTCAACCTGCCATACATTGCCAAAACCTTGGTATGAAGTAGGATTAGGTGGTCCCGATGGCGGTTCAAAGAGATTCAAAGGGAATGGTAGCGGAGTAAGTTCTGATTGTTTTTCCGTGTCAGCATTGTTATCAGAAGGTTTCTCTCTTCCATTCGCCTGCCGTTCCTGTAAATTCCTCTCATTTTTTTCTTTTTCGAACTTTTCTAAATTAGCTTTAGTAAAGTGTTTGTAGTACCACGGTGGTTGTGGATACACAGATGATATTCCTGACATTGTACGATACTTTATGTGAATATGAGGCAGTAGTAACAATATAAAGTGGTGAAGTTCGGACACTTGATTCGGCACAGCCGCACATTAGAAGCTAGGCTATGATTCCATTCATATATCGATTCATATGATGTTGTCTCCATTATTGTAATAACTGACGGACAATTAATGAGATATATACTTAACATATAGATATTTCGATCTATATACATCTATTTCCGTTTCCATCATATCTTGTATCTAACGGTTATCTGCAGGGCTCCGTAGGTAAAAACCAATATTCCGTACGGCGCTATTCCTTGCCTACTTCTAGGTGAGAAAAGCTGCGAGAAAAGCTGTTAAATTCGACCAAGATTTCACAAGAACATTCATCATGGCAGCTAAGAAAAAGAAGAGCAAGTCAAGCGCTAGAGCATCAAAATCTCTATTAACTTCAACGTCAGCTTCTGTAGGAAGTACTTCTAGCCAAGTAGTACCAAATAGTTTGACAGCTGCTTCAGAAAGCAGCTCCTCCATTGAATCACAGGCAATGGTGAATCTGTTAAAAAACATTCGAAACAGAACCAGTAAAGATGATGATGATATTCTTTCATCCTCACTTTCGTTGGCGAAAAGAAGTTTTATTACACCTGAAGATGCTAAAAACATATATCTCGATGGTCTAAGTATTGATACTATCTTAGAACAGCTTGAGGAAGACCCATTAAACGAATTGGATCCTCGTCTGCAAGGATACTGCAACTTTTCGAAAAATGAGGTTGATGATATGGTGAACAAATATGCTGATAGTATGTCCTTGGCGCATGATCTGGAGCATGAAACTACCGCTATGAACTTCTCTGAAGGGATACCCTTATTAAAATCATACTTACGACCTGATGAGTACCGAGAGATGCTGAGCGATCTATACTATTCTTTGGCAGAGGAAGCAGCGTATGAGGAATATCAGACAGAAACAATGCGACAGCAAGAAACGACGGCTGAAGATGCTGACACTGCTGCTAATACAGAAGAGGGATCCAGAGGTTCATCACCAACGGCCCCGCTAAAAAAACAGTTTGCCAGTGACGCATTTCTCACAGAAGCAGTAAGCAAGGCGATTGCCTCTACGCTGTACGACAGGCTAGATCAAAAACATCGCAACCTGGCTGATATTGCTAGTAAATCTCTTTTCGTCGATAAAGACACGGGGTATCCCGAAACAATGAACATGATGTTGGACAGAAGACGAGTATTGATGGAACTTCAGTATTGGTTTAAAATACAGCTAGCGTCTGCTCGTATTGATGGACTTCGTGCTGCAGCGGTGTACCTTCGAGACGAAATGGAAACTGTAGCCCCCGATCCAACACCTGATCCCCGAGAACTTCCTCTTTACGAACTCATATATCAGTCAGACCCGCATTAACTTTCAGCATTATTTATTTCATTTTTTATCTTACCACTAGTTTTGTCGTGTGTGCCTCCAGTGGCAGGGCTCTGCCCGTACTCGAGTTACAAAGAGTTGATTAAATAATGCCTGCTTCAAAAAATGCCTGAATGGCACCACGCAGCTGGGGACTCTTCTGAATCCGCCTTTTGAAGACGATCGAGTCTGTGAGAGCTTCCGGGTCCTGGAATATATCGTCAAGAAGAGTTTCTATAGACATATCCCATAGAACCGCCATTTCAGCTTCGATAGAAGGAGCCTGGGATATGGGGTTATATACAGCCCGCGAATCAATTTCAGTCTGGTTCTGCCATAATAGCTGGTCTTGTTCTTTGTCAAAAGTATTGGCCGTGATGTTGGAGGATCCAGGAAGATAGACTGGGGCGTATAGTTCGGTGCTGTTAGATGCTGCGTCAAATTCTCGCTGCCGCTGTAATTCGCGTTTCTTCCTCTGTTCAAGCTCAACACTGACAGACTGAATGGTCAGAGCATCCATAAAAGTCCGCTTGCTTAAATCAACATATGCAAGGAACAAATTACGCAAGACATCCCTGATTGTGGTTTTAGGTGCTTCCGCTGCAGCTGCTGAAGCCTGTTTGTTTATTTCAGACACCAGAAAATTGAGCTTTTCGTCAAATGAGCTGTGGATGACTAAGTGAGTGCCACGAACGAAATCTGCAAACGAGGTTACTCCATCGCCGTCAAGATCATACATGTCAAGAATGAAGTCTGTTAGACAACGCACTGAAGAAGAATAGCTTGTGATAAGTATTTGTTCTAGGCTATCTCTTGAAATGGCACTGTACATGTTAGAAAGTACTCTAGTGTCTTTGACCTTGGTATCCACAAGACACTGGAACTGATCATATAGTCCGCCAATCTCGGCAGTGGACATTTCATTATTGATCACGACCCTCATCCTTTCGATTAGAGAAAACGATGGCGACATTGGCATTGCGCTGTTCTTCAAATACTTTATATTCGTATCTGATATCCATGAAATCTGTTTTCCAGGCAATGTAGAAGTATTTATAAGACTTGTTCTAATTGGAGTGTTGATTTTGTACAGTAAATGAGCTTCGTCATGAACATGCTCTCTTTCACAGTCCTCGCAGAGCTCTACTGAGACGCATTCGCTACACTTGTAAAGAGTGCCAAGAATAGGAATAAATCTATTCCTACAACCGGAGCAACGAAAACTAAAATGAACAGTGGACTGCTTTCGTAGCTCGTCCGAAGAAATTTGGGATAGCAGATTGTACAGTTTAATTGTCTCTTCTGATGGTTCAGTTGCATTGATTGTTCTGAATGGAGGGCGGAACTTTATGTGTTTAGGGCGAAGTCGGTTATTGTCTTTACTTTGACGGCCATTGGCATCGTTTAAGAACGACCATGATGATGTATTATCTTCATGTGGCAGTATGAAGGCAGTCGTCGCTGCTGACTGGCTGCTCTCTTCTTTCAGTGTTTGTTCGTGTTCTTTTTTCTTCTTCAACGTATCATAGTATAAGAGAATAGCGTCTGCCACAATAAACACCACGCCTGACACTAGAATGACTCGTGTGAATCGTTCCTGTAGCCCCATGGGTACTGACTGATCAGGTGTGTTTTAATTTTTTGGGTGTGATTGTATTGTTTCTATTCAGCAATTAGCCATGGATAAAAATACCGATAAATATATGGCTGGACGAGTATAAAACAATAAGATTATAATCATGCCTCGTTGGTTTGGATGGAGAGAATGAACCCTGGTATATATCAAGTAGCCGCCACGCGGGTGTACTGATCAGATAGAGCGCTGATATAGACAAACTGAATAGCATGTATATTGACAGAGAGCTCTGCCATATCTGAGACTCAGACTACGATATATTATCACCTCCAACTCCGACCACCGCCACAGGTCTCTCCTCTCTTCAGATCTGAACAGAGCATAGCCCACCAAGAAGATCTAGTCAATTGCGAGCCGGGTTGCACAGTAGAAACTCAGGGGTACTAGACCGATGTTAGGGCAGCACGGCTATATCTGTCTGCGTCCGTATTTCTAGGAGAGTTTGATTTTGGAGACGCACAACTGGTCTTGGACCATATTTCATATCAGAACCATCACAATTAAGTCTCTGGTTGATCCCTTCCACTCCACAACATCTTTTTGCTCTGAAGTTTTGCTCACACAGGCGTCATGTTTCTTTATCTCGCTGCCGTGTTCCTCAACGGAGCCAATCTGTTCCTCCAGGTGTTCTTCGCCGTGATGTATTCAGATCTGGAGGCCGATTATATCAACCCCGTTGATCTTTGCAACAAGCTTAATATGGTATGTGGCATTCTGCCTCCGGCGGCTGGGCTCCGCCCAGACCCGTAGCTCCGCTTCGCGGAGGGCTGAGATCGTGGAGAACGCGCTACGCTACTGGTTGGCGGTCCTAGCCCTCCGCGAAGCGGAGCTACGGGTCTGGGCAGAGCCCAGCCGCCAGAGGCAGCCCTGTTCCCGGATGTCACACTAACATTGACTCCAGTACATCATCCCGGAAGCCGCTCTTCATGCATTTGTCTCGTTTTTGATGCTTGTTACAGGTAAATGGTTCTCGTTCTTCCTCAATGTCCCCTTATTGGCGTACAATATCCGCAAGTTCGTCACTAACACTTACTTGCTGGATGCTACTGAGATCTTCCGCACTGTGAGCAAGCACAAGAAGGAGGCGTTTGTCAAGCTGGGGTTCCACTTGTTACTGTTCTTCTACTACTTGTATGCCATGATTATGGCTATCGTTGCTGAAGAGTAGACATACTACCATGTCCTGGTCTATATAGAGCAGACCAGCGAGGGGAATTACTATACATAATGCCATCTATCTGTGTATTATAATTTTGCTCTCGCGCGGTGATCCCGGTCTGCCTCCGGCGGCCGGGCTCTGCCCGGACCCGTAGCTCGAGCTGCGCTCGAGAAGCTGAGAACTCGCCATAGTTCCAAGCAGCTCGCGTAGCGAGCACAACGGGTCTGGGCGGAGCCCAGCCGCCGGAGGCAGAGCTCCGCCCCACTAAATTTTCAGGGGTACTCTGTATGCACTCTTTGAGTAATGATTTGGAAGATCGAATCTATATCGTAAATAATAATGCAATTATATTAATGCTAGATACTCTGGTGCGCTGGTCACTTGTACAGAAATAACAGTGCCCACGAGAAACATACTTTTTAGTACGTGGGTGACCAGGGTTGTTCCTCTGATTCCTTCTATTGTTCCCATGATGGTGCTGGAAACACCGCCTGCGGTGGCTCCAAGACACCAGCAGTACCAATAAGGTTTCGGGGGGATTGCGTCGCCATTCCGAGTTGCAAGGTAGGTGAAGGTCGCAAATCCTACCATCATCCTGCCCGAATGACTGGCTAAGGCTTTAGCCAGCGGAAGAGAAGGTTTCTGTCGTTGATAGAGAAAACTATATGACGCCAGTTCTGTGAGCCCGCCAGTCGCACCGGCCAGACTGCTCTTCATCCAGATGGGAATGGGCCATTTCTGAGTTTCGCTAAACGCAATATCAAACGTCCAGAACCGTACAATCATTCTCGAGATATGTGGGACGGTATGCTTCTTGAGGAACGACGAGACTTGGAATTTCGGCGTCCCAAGACGTGTTGCCACGGCCTCTATAGGCAAACTCGCAAACCCGGCCGTCACACCCGAGGCCGCAAAAACCATCTGATGGCTGAACGACGGCATCTGATCCAGAAAGGCATATTTGGGAATGGCAGAGGGGAGCGTCTCCGGGGCCGTAAATTTCTGGATCTCTCTACTCATGACGAGAGCGGGGCTTTGGCACTGAGTACTTGAGTTTGTATATATAAAATTTCCCCCTGGCTTATTAATGTTTTTTCTACTATCAAATACACTGGTGAATGACTAAATGATCCGTCTGAAAATTAACTGCTGTTCCCGCGCCGGCGGCTCCCATTACCCCTGATTTTGCCTCCGGCGGCTGGGCTCTGCCCAGACCCGTAGCTCGAGCTTCGCTCGAGAGTAATATACAAGCAAAAGAATCGAAAAGGGAGGGGAGTAAAAGAACGAGAAGACGGCGACAATCTATAAATTTTAGTATGAATATCCGGTAATTATCCGTTCATGTGTACTAAATGTGTATTTAGCAATTCGTAGGATATCGTCCTTAGATAGTATCATGACATGCTGGCCTGCAACTGTGATCCAAACCTGGTTTCGGTTCTCATGTAGATTGGTGGGAGGTTCTGCTGCGTTGTTGAGAGTAGGATCTTCTACTTCTCTTCGTAACGACTTCGGGTTTTCAACAAACCGAACATTCAGCGCACGTTGCTTGTTTACAGTGACTTCTACTTCGACGGTTTGCTGTTCAACTAGTCGGTGTACTCCATCAATAACCACCCTTGACGTGCGTTGGAATGGCGTGAAAGAAAGCCCACGAACCCTTGACTGCATGATTCCCCGTCCGGCTTTCATTCTAGGCTCGTATAAGATGCGAATAATCAGAACCACATCCACAGTTTCATTGTTGGTATCGACGTTAAAGTATTCCTCGGTCTTTCTGAGAACGTAAGGCAACTTTTCACTACTGACCGTTTCAACAACTAAATTGGGCAAAGATATGCCACGCTCACGGAATGATATAAATGATCCATCTGGTATTAGTTGAACAGTTCTGTCCTCAGGTTGGCCATCAGTCACCACCTGTCTAGTTACAAAAATTTTAGCAGAACTGTTACTTTTAAATTCAAGTTGAGGTAGTTGCTTTTCCAAATTATTCAAGATATAGTGAATTCCATATGTACAAACTTCTTGATGACCTCGCGATGGTAGTTCTACTGTAAGGAAGCCGGCATACGAGTTGACCTTATAATGCAGCTGTGTTTGCTCGAATTGATCAAATACCCCTCTGATTATATTTTCGTCTTCAACAATAACGGCCAAAATGTCACGCTTCTTCTTATTCAATTTTCGTTTTACAGTCCTAACCAATTTGTCAACAGAAAGAGATGATGAATCAATGACGTTTCCGTCGGAATATTCTTTGATAAGATAATTATATAAATCCATTGTGACTTTTGTCGGAAAGAAACGTGTCAAATGAAAAATGAACAAAACGATTATTAAAAACAGGGTAAGAATGGTAAGAGAACCATAAGAAATTACAGTAGACGCTCATTTCTCAATGCAGCTAATCTTACAGATTGGCATGCATAACGGTTGGGAGTATAATTGACATAAACATGATATACATGAAGAACTATTCAATTGTACCAGGCTTCATCCTGGCAAGTTCAGCATGACATGGCAATCCGAACCGTATATAAGGAAGGATACCACGAAATCACGATAATGGTAGTATTTGCTACTGAAGCTGAAGACTATTCAGAGTACAGCTATGGGCGGAAATCTATCGAATGCGAAAGACCACAATGGTCTGCCACAATGGTCTGTCTACCCAAGGCTAGCATCAATTCCTGGTCCTAGCGTCAGAGCCCTCTGTCAGACCCAGCGCCCGCCCCTGTCGCGCGCGTTGGGTCGTCCAATGTTGGATGACTCGCCAGGGTCTCAGTCATATGCGCTCTGCCTGCAGTCCTAAATATATCTCGCATAGATGAAAGATCAGCACCGAAATGTGCTTCTTATAGGATGAAATCAACATCACTCCTATATAATATATAGAGTGATCTCAAGAACCACCCCCGACGCTCCAAGCTCTCCGCGAAGCGGAGCAACGGGTCTGGGCAGAGCCCAGCCGCCGGAGGCTGACCCCCCACCCCCTTCGGGCCCCTGGTCTGCCTCCGGCGGCTGGGCTCTGCCCAGACCCGTTGTGCTCGCTTCGCGAGCTGCTTGGACCAAATCGTTTGAGTTTAGTCTGTCAGCTGTCCAGCCAGCCAGTACGCGTGAGCGCGACCAGATATCGCTGATTTTGCAACAGCTCATAGTCTGGTGGTGCTTCACTGGATTTGGACATCCAGCGCTGGCGCTGCCCTAGAGAGATCTGGTGCGCTCGCTGCTCAGCCCGGCTGAGGCAGTGGTAAGTTGGCACGTAGGCTCGCTGGCAGGCAGGCAGGCAGGCTGGCTGGAAGTGAGCTGTTTCAGTTGGCAGGCTCAGTTGGCAGGCTTAGCTGGCTGGCAGTTGGGAGTTGGGAGTTTTCACCACTACGGTAGGCAGACTTCAGCAGGCAGCCTGTAGTCGTATAACGAATAGGCAGCCGTGCTTACAGTAGGCAGCAGAGGCTGAGCCAGAGCCAGAGCTGAGCCAGCGGCAGCGGCACAAAAGAAGCAGCCGAAACTGGCTAACTTTAGGCTATAGATAGTAACAAGCTATAGGCAGGCATAGGAAGAATGTATAGGGGCTATGGCCATGGAAGGTCGGATAGCTTTGGCCCAGACTACTGCTACGGCTACCTCTACCGCTGCGGCTACCTCTACTGCTACGGCTACAGCTACGACTACAGCTAGAGCTGGGCAGAGCTGGGCTACTCGGTTGGCTTGGGTAGCGCTACACGGCTACAGCTAGGAAAATTCAAAAGGAGGTTAAGGAGGTGAACCATTTTTATCATTCTAATTTCTCTTCACCTCGCTTCATTCTTTCTTTTTCCATTTTTTCCATTTTTTTTCAGTTCTTTCTTTTTCACACTAATCCCCTTTTCCTTCGTAGTACGACAGTGAAAGAAAGAAAGAAAGAAAAAAAAAAAAGACTACAAATTCTCTGTCTAAATACTTTTTGTTTCTCTTCATCTCTTCAGATTGATCTGGAAATAACGGCATCTCAGGAGTTAATAAGAGATCAAACTTAATCTTAAGGGGGAACAAAGTTTGAATCTTATTTTTTTGTGAAACCAACTGTCATTTACGACTTTACTTCTACTTGACTTGACTTTGACTTGACTTCAAGAACTTTCTCTTCACTTCAAGAACTTTTTCTTCACTCACCGAAATTTGTAAATTATTAACATAGACCTTTCTTTTATTGTGGTTATCCCTATATTTTCAAGCATTTTATTTTTATTCACCTGTTTACACCCTTGAAGTTTGCCTTTGCCTCACCGACTGACACTGACACTGACACTGACACTGACACACGTTCTCACAATGAAACCTATATCCATTCTTACAATTGCCCTGTCTCTATTAGCATTCACAAACGCTAATGGAGATGTTCAAAAAGATGATGAGTCAACATCCACAGACTCCAATGGAATCATTCATATCACTACTACCAAGAGGTCTGTTGTTTATAAGATGCCATCTGCAGTTCCTGGTGCGCCCTTATTATTATTGGCTTCTGAAGATGACCTGACTGCCGCAGACGATGATACATTAAATATCCAAGTCCGTCAGTTTGATGGTTCGAGCAATAATTCATCTTCATCTTCACCTTCAACTTCGGCCTCGCCGTCTTCTTCACCGTCACCCTCACCGTCACCCTCTCCTTCTCCGTCCCCTTCTACCACCACTACTACTACATCTCCAACCTCGGAATCTCCTTCTTCCACACCACCATCTTCTTCTTCATCACCTCCTTCTACCACCTCGACCGCCTCATCTCCTTCTCCATCCGCTTCCCCATCGCCATCCTCTACCCCCGCCTCGACTTCTGAAGAATCTTCAACTACCGAGCATTCTACCTCCGGTTCGCCCCATGAAACCTCTTCTACGTCATCCAGCTCTCCACCTGCCTCGTCTCCATCCCCTAGTACTACGAGCCCCTCGTCCACCGCCGCTGACCAAACATCCAGCCCTTCGCATGCCTCGGACAACGGACAATCGACTTCCATTGTCATCCGTACTGTCACTCGTACTGAAAGCGACTCGACCTCTACTTTCACTTTGACTTCCGCCCACACTAGCGAGCCCTCTACTAGCACCACCCCCAACTCTTCTGCTGCCACTACTACCCCGACCAACAAATCCAGCACGAACCACACTCCTGTCATTGTTGGTACTGTGGTCGGTGTCGTAGGCGCATTACTCGTCATCGGGCTTGCCTTTGTGGGTTGGAAGATCTGGGGCAAGAAGAAGTTCAGACACCCCTCGCCCGACGGACAGGACAAAACCAGTTTTGACGACGATGCAAATGTCTTCCGTGCCAACGTCGATCAATACCACACCACCGTCATCAACAACCCTGCTCAGAACTTTTGAATTTTTCTTGTGATTTTTCCCGTATACATTAATAATGCATTTTTCATCTTCCTCATTTGCCTCCGGCAGCTCCGTCCAGACTCGTTGCTCGCTTCGCTCGTTCCCTGGTCTGCCTCCGGCGGCTGGGCTCTGCCCAGACCCGTTGCTCGCTTCGCTCGGTTCGTGGCCCGTCGCACTTTCTGGGACGATTGGTGCGAGGATCTGTCTTCTATTCTAATATCGCCGGGCAAAATAATCACACAATCACACCGAGCGAAGCGAGCAACGGGTCTGGGTAGAGCCCAGCCGCCGGAGGCAGACCAGGGAACGAGCGAAGCGAGATAAGATCTGATCTACGGTGCTCGCATGTATGCACTCTAAGGTTAGTCCCTGCCTAGTGTTATGCAAGATAAGCTTGTCCTTACCCTTTTAATCTGCAACACTAATCGTTCTGTTAGAGCCAAAAGAGCAATTGACTGGATTGTCTGACTGGTTTATTATGTACACTGATTTTTAGTCTAAAGTTTCGGCCTCAGTGATTAAACCGTCGACCGAGAATTGCGCATCTCCTTGATTGAAGGCTTCTAGCAGCGCCAGCTTTCTGGCCCCCGATGCTTTGGTCCTGTCGGCACTGTAAAACCTTTGCAAATTCAGTGAGAGTAGAATCGCTTCTTCTAAACTTAATGATGAGTCTTTCTCAACTGAGCCGTTCATTAACACAAGTTCTTTATCGGCCAAGAGATCACTGTGAAACATAAGAGTGGTATGAGGACGGGCAAAGTCCTGGTGGAGTTTATATTCTGCCAGCGTCGTAAGCATGCAATGAATCGTGTAAGGACCCACAAACGACCATTGGACAAAATGTAATTCGATCCCCTCACTATCATGAGGCAGTGGCAGCACAAACTGCGGGTTTTTGCGGGCATTTCTATAAATAAGACTGAACGTCACTCCATTAAGAGCGCCACAGAGAGTTCGTTCTTTATGAGCAAACCGGGCCTTCCAGATCATCTCGATCTCCTTAGGATCGTGTAACCGGAGTTTGTCAGTATCAACAAAGGATTTCAATTGCTTAATGTCAGCCTTTGGCAGTGGTGGTGGAAGAGGCCCTCTCTCCTTTGCAGCCTCTTCCACATTGTGACCGAGCTTCACCTTCTTCTCATGCTCGTCCAACAACCTAAGCGGATCCATCTGATTAAGCTCTTTCTTTTTCTCTTCGATCTCATCTTTTAATTTACTTTTCAATTCTTCAATTGAAGAAACTCCCTCACTAATCCGCAGTTAGTCCCTGCTGGCTCGCGAAGCGAGCACAACGGGTCTGGGCAGAGCCCAGCCGCCGGAGGCAGACCCCCCACCCCCTTCGGGGCCCCTAGTCTGCCTCCGGCGGCTGGGCTCTGCCCAGACCCGTAGCTCCGCTTCGCGGAGAGTCGTTTTCACTTACGCTTGGGCCTTTTTCTCTAGCTGCTTTCTGTATCTTGCGATTGGATCGGCCGAGCTCGAGTTGAATCGGACCAGTGGTCGCACCGCCGCGTATTGCAACGACTTGGTCAACCAACGGCGGCCAAATAAAGCAGACCGAGGAACAACAATCATCCTTTGTAAAGTTATTGCCAGACTTGGCGATTCAAATCAGACACTCGATGCTCGTGAAAATTGAAATGTGGGTAAGGGTTCTCATTTAAGAGGTAGGCTAATGGTATCAATGATATTAATTGATAATACATGCTGGTTATTACTACTACAATTATTGATTATAGCTGTGAGAAATAGCAGTAGGCAGAAGCAGTAGGTTAGGCGTAGGTGAGCTAGCGAGTCAACTAGCGGAGATTAATGTGCTGTTGCATATGGCAATCGGTAGTTGCAACGTTAATCAACCAATAATACAGAGTAATATAGCTACTGAGCGAGCATACTAGCTTAAATGTTTACCAAGCAGTGTTGCTTGGCTGTGTTCATCATCCTTAAGGCCATTGACGAATTAAATTTATGGCGTCAATAATAATAACTTCTTTCACTGTACTGTGCTCCATCGTCGCCCATCGAGACGTCTCTGTCATCCTGATACTGATAGTCTTCATCCTTTGTAGTAATACCTTCTTCCGGACCTTCTCCAAGCTGCTCGTTTTGAACAAACACACTATACACAGACGCTTTCAGTAACGTGAACACGAGAGACGTCTTTGATTCTAATGCCTGTAGTGTGTCCAACGCTTGAGAAGTAGGTTTAGAAACGAGTTTAGAAATCGACTGGGACAGCTTCATTTTCTAACGTTAGTTGTGCTCAGTCGTTTTTACCTTCCTTCTTTGCTTACCTCAGATAAATTCCTTGCCAAGGCTTGATATTCGATTAAGAGCTGTCGTTCAGTGTCGGATAATCCAGGTACCGATCTATAATCTTGAATCATTGGATCAGGTCTTGATGGCGGCACAATAGTTTGTCTGACATTGTGGCTGTGAGCACGGTATTCCTCCATGTCGAAGGTGATTAAATCAAAAAAATACAATACACGAGATTGACGCGTTTACTTCTCCGCTATTCCAACTATACTGTATTGGGTATCCGTTTACCGAATACACAGTGTCGTATATGAGGAGGTACTTCGGCTAAATCCAGCCTTACGGATCGTTGACATTAGCCGCGCAATTTCGTTCAACATGAAAGAAAGTAATCTAATTAAAACTGCACTGCTGGCAAACGTTAATATCGTTAAAGGTACCTTTTTTGTTAAGCGGTCTGCCTAGAGCTCATAAACCGATGATGCGGCTCTACTCTTGCTCTACCCTCGTCCTACACGATTTTGCTATCACTGGTAGCATGACTGCAATGCTATCTGTCGTACGCTCGCTCGGATCCCGATATTAATTTACCGCCCGAGTTGAGTCCGCCAATGCCAAGCGTATCACGTAATACAGCCATTGGGTTATCAGATCATTCTTGTCACGTTCACAACCAATATCAGACCCACATGGCACGGCACTAGATCTGATAACTCCGAAATAGGCAAATTTTTGCGAATGCGAGCCGCAAGACACATAATTAGTGCAGATAGCATGTGAGTAGCAGGATCATACATATATATAGGTCTGGCAGTGAGCAGTGGGGGTGTGAGCAGTAAGGTTGATTAGATTATTATTTTTTCCGGCATTTCTTCGTTCTCTTTTTCTTAAAGTACTTAAACAAGTGATTCCGCATCCAACCAAGAAGGTATGTGAATCTAATCTTATCTATCAGGGGAGTTAGTTTGATGGTTTTGAAAAGTTGCTACAAGATATAGACAGAGTGGAGTTGAAGTATATTTGATGTTATTATTGTTATAACTTCAAATTTTTTGTTTTCGATTTCCTCCTTTGTCATCGTCGCCATGTGGAAAGTATATCCAAGTGTACCAAGTGAGGTGAAACGGTTTCGAACAGCCATCACAGCAGAATATGGACTAAGAACATTCATAGCTGCTAGTGGATTGATTGTTCTTTTTGCATTATTTCATTTATTAGCACCTGTTGTTTCACGACGGATTAGTAAACGACGTCCTTCGTTGATTCGATCTTTGGCTAGAAATGCCTACCAACTAAGACAGACATATTGGCTACCATTAACTCTCATTGCCTGGTCCGTTGGCTTATCGTATTTGATATTCTCAGAATGTAATCAGGACTTGACTTTTTTGGTGAAGAGGTTGGGTCGAGTAACAGTAGCTCTTATGCCGCCATTATATTTTCTTACCTTGAAACCTTTTCCATTTCCAGAAGCTTTCTATCTTCAGCTGTTACCTTTTCATAAATGGTTAGGAAGAGTAATAGTATTACTGATATGTTTCCATGCAATACTATACACATATATCTATGCCGTTACAGGAAAATTAGGCAAACTGACGAGCAGTAATAACCTTTCAGGAATTGGTGCGATTCTCTTGTTTGCTTTAATAGCGGTTTCATCTCTACATCCTTTAAGGAGACGCTTTTATAAACTATTTTATGGTATCCATTATGCTTCCGCGTGGCTTACTGTGGCAATGATTTGGTGGCATTCGTCTCCACCTGCTAATGGATATATGGGGCTTTGTGGTGGTATTTTACTCACTCAGGCCTTTTATAGATTTTTCCAATCTGCTCATACAAATCTATTAGTACAGTTTATTTCGCCAACTTTATATTTGGTAACAATCCCCAAAGCGAAACTGCCACGCAGATTGGCATCAGCTAACTTTGTTCCCGGTTCACATATCCGCTTATCAAACTCATTATATTGGCCTAGCACGTGGTTTCAATCTTCACATCCATATACAGTTGCTTCTCTTCCCGACGAGCCATATCTCCAGCTGGTAGTTCGAAAATCGAAATATCCCATCAGGTTGAGACAAACATATGCGCTGTTGGGTATCTTTAGGTCGGTTTCTACACAATTTCTGGATAGTGCCAAGGCCGGAAATATTCGCAGAGCATTGTTTGTCGTTGGTGGATCGGGTATTGCATTTGCAGCCCCCGTGTTTAGATATCTCGAAAGTCTAGGTGTGGAAGTAAAGTTGCTGTGGGCAGTAAGAGACCCTCAAGATGCTGCCGTATTGAAATCAATCGGTCTACACGATGCGGTTGTTGAGGGCAAGGTAGAGATTTATTTTACCCGTGAGAGTCGATTAAGACGTCGTCTAAGCACTGCTTCGCTATTAGAAGCACAGTTATATAAAGAACTCAATGACGACGAGTATCTTGATATCGCCGTTGACGATTTGTGTTGCATGGATACTCCTCAGATTGAACATAATGAAGAAAGAGGATATGATGAACATGGCATTGACGATTATGAAAATTACGACACATCTGATGATGATGATGATGGTGCGGATTCAACTACTGAAAGTAGTAGTAGTACCTTAAGTGGTGGTGAGCCTACTACAGTAATACAACCTGATATTGCTGTTACTTCTTCAGGTGGTAGTAGTAGTGAAACGGACCCTCTACTTTCTTCTTCCATTCGTCCAAAAATACCAAGATATACATCTGAGCATGTGATTGATCCAATTCACCTACGTCGTCACCCTAAACCATCCAACAGATCTAAACCAAGATATATAGACATCCGAGATGAGTATGCTCAGGCTATGTTCAATAGTCGGCCAGTGCTGAACATCCGATTGCAAGCATGGTTATGCGGAATCTCCATTGATGCAGATGACTGTTGTTGTGTCGACCAATTGTTGACAATTAGCCAAGACCATCGAAGAGGTGGCTGGGTGATATCAGCAGGGTCTCATAAACTAGTTCATGATACACAAAAATGGGCAGATTCAAAAGGATTTAGATTCTATCAAGAAGAGTTTAATCTATAAGCCCCAAACGAATGTATATATAAAAATCTATATTTCATTATTAAATACATAATGTTTTGCATTTCATAAACAACAAAAAAATAAAATAAATAATCGTCGTATAGTCTAGGCTCCTTGATCAGTTGAAGGAGTTTGCTGTGTAATCATAAAATCGACATTATGTTTTCTTGCTCTTTCTCTTTCCTCGGTCTGTGGACTTGCAAATCTTTCGTCGCGAGTTTTCTCGTTTTGTTGGCGATCCGATTCTGCCGCCGCTACACTGGCAAGAACATTTACACCTGAATGCTCGGCTATTGATGATGAAGTGGTGCCAGTCACAGTGGTGGATGTGGTAGCAGTGGTTGGAGCGGGATGGAAACGTGAGAAGCTAGAACTCGGTTGAGATGCCGACCAAGGACGAGCCATCTGAATATCACCGCCTCGCAAGACAGAAGCTTCTGATCGATGACGTGCATGACCCATACTTGCACGTTTCCTGATATTTGAATGAGCCATTGCCGCTGATAATGCTGGGCTGCCTGTATTACCACCACGGTTAGGTGGGGATCCTGGCCGATCAGTTATGGATCTCCTTCTTTTTATTTGTTGTTCCTCAATAGGGTCCCTTTTAGGTGAGTTTGATAGTTGAATAGATGATGGGTTGGTTGATGATGGAGTGGATCCTGATCCTGCACCGGGAGGAGCACCACCTTTGTTTTGATTAGGTGTCCAATGATGGAATGTAATATGTTGGAGTGATGATGATGGCGAAGTTGGTATAACGGTAGTCGGTTGGACTGGCGGTGGAAACACCGGACCTGTACCTCCTTGGTGTGCAGAAGTAGCAGTTGCCTGCCATGATGCTCTCCCTCCTCCTCCTGGATATCTACTTGGAGAAGTATTATAAGTTGGAATGGCAGATAATGAAACATGATGAGCATGACCTGGTCTAAATGGATTCGTTAGTGGCTGGGAAGGTGGAGGAACAGTGGAAGATAAGTTTGATGGTTGCTGCTGTGGACTAAGTTGTTGTTGAGGTGGTAGTGGTTGACGAGTAGGGTGCTGATGGTATTCGGCACCCATCTGAGGAGGTAATGATAAATTTCTTTGGTGACTGCTGGCATTAGCAGTAGATGATGGGAATCTCTCTCTATCACCTAGACTGATGGCAGAAGCAAGAGCAGATTTGGCATCAGGCTTGATAGATGAAAGATGAACATGATCATGTTTAGGCGAAGTCTCGACAGAAACGCTACCAACAGAAGCAGCGGCAGCAGCGGCAGCAGCAGCGGCGGCTGCTGCCGATGTCTGTTGTTGTGAAATAGGGCCTGAAGCAGCTGCTCCTGGAACAGTGCCACCAGCTGCTATTATACTAGCAGGAATCGAGCCTGGGTTTACAGCACCATTGATTGATTGAAATAGTACTGGAATAGCAGAGGGAGGCACATTATATGCAATTGCATCTTTTATAAGCTCTAAACTTCGATGCCAAATTTCCAATCTATAAAACTCTTGTTTTGTTCTCTCCTGCTCGGCCTTTAATTGAAGAGCTTGGATTAAAGATTTTTCAGAATAGTTCCAAGTAGAACTAGGACCAAGTAATGACACTAAAGCTGGATCAGGTTGACTTGTCCGGTTTGTTGACGATGATGATGATGATGACGACGCCGGGCGAACTGAACCTTGTGGGCCAGCAGTGCCTGAGGGCGGTGGCGGTGGCCTCAATTCTAAATGATGGCTCGTTCCGGTTCCACCAGGAAGCCTACTACTATTCGAATCATCACCTGAAGATGAGCCTTTTACTACCGTATCACTTAAAGTACCAGTAATCACAGTAGAAGAAGACATACTACTGCTACTGCTGGGCCACCTATTTGACCCAGGATCAGTCATAGACGAATCGCCGTCCGCGTCAGCACCGTCACAGCTATCTGGAGAATGTTGACTAGTGATACGATTTTTGCTGTTGCTTTTGCTTTTGCTTTTGCTTTTGCTCTTGTTTTTGTTATTGACAACACCAAGAGTGATTTTAAATGCACTTGTATCAGGAGGAATGCTGTTATTATCTTCTCCACCAATACCAGGACTTGTTCCACGAGAAGACGATGAAGACGACGACGACGATGAAGAAGAAGGTGGAGATAGTGTAGTGATTTCTTCTGAATTGGTGTGGCGGTTGTTGGTGTTTTTTGCGGTGGTGGTACTATTGGATCTTGATAGAGCTGCTGCCGCACCAACTAAACTGTTCAATCCACTGACGTCTTCTTCTTCAAGATGTTGTTGTTGTGATGATGGAGTATTAGACGGTCGTTTTTCCACCTTATTACCATCAGAAGTTGGGTTGGGGAAGGTGAACGACGACTGTAAGGGTTGCGGATAGGGTTCTGATTGTTGCATATTTGCTTTAAGAACAGTCTCAGTCGACAGGCACGCGTTTTTGGCCAGGATGATTGCCGTTCTTGTGTTTTTTGGTGATTTTGATTATGACCCAATTAGGTAAAGAAGGGGGGATAAAGTTGAAAACAGAATTCCTAATTTGTTTTGGGTGTTGGGACACTTTCCGAGGCAAGGGTTTGGGCGTTTTTATTTTGGTGATTGCGATGGCTTTGAATTGCGAGGATTGTGGTAGGGTAGGGTACGTACCACTGTTATTACTACTACTACCGTTATTACTCACTACCGTTGTTTCACTATTATTGTGCTGGTAATGTTTCCTCTGCTACCGTTTACAGTGGTATGAAACAATTGACTCTCGAACTCTGTACACGAACTCTGTACTCGAACTCTTTACTCGAACTGTTTACTCGAACTGTTTACTCGAACTCTCTACTAATGGTTAGTTTGAACCTGATGAGGATGAGATAATGACGAGAACAGTGGTTCCATCATCTACTTACTCTGATGCCCTTCTCGACTCTGTCGTGTTGTCTCTTCTCTTTCTTCTCTCCTCTCTTTCTTCCCTCTTCTGAAGACGGTTATAGTGAAAAGGTGTACAAAAAGAGTTTTCCTTCGTTCACAAAGAATCGCTACTGCTCGTCTACTTTATATATATTTTCACCCCTGGTGTCTGTGGAATGTACAATTGTTGTTGACAAGGCTAGCTAAAAGCCAAAACAGTATGTTTATTTTATGCATGATCTGCTTGAAAGATCTATGGTACTCACGTAACGTGACCGGGCCGTTTTCATGGTAAACCTTCCTCTGGGCTCGCGTAGAACCGCAATTAGCCAGCCAGACACGCCTCTGGCGGCTGGGCTCTGCCCAGACCCGTAGCTCCGCTTCGCGGAGATGGCTTGGACAATTTACTGGTCTGTTGTCTGGCGTGTGGTGCTCGCTTCGCGAACAGCGGACAGTGATCCAAGCCATCTCCGCGAAGCGGAGCCACGGGTCTGGGCAGAGCCCAGCCGCCGGAGGCATACCAGGAACCGCTTCTCGTCTGCGATACCCCTTTTCTCCAGAGTAGGAACTGTCGAAATGTATTCTTTAACAATGATGCCCATCTTGCAGATCTCTGACAGCACTTCATGCATCGAACACACCTGATCATCTCCGCTCATCTCCGGATGTCTGCTTTATGATATGTATAATAAATAAATATATATAAATATGTGTATTTACCTACAAATGCGAGGCGGGGTATTAAGACTTAACCACCGCCGCCAATACCGCCAACACCACCTCCTCCTGCTTCTTCTTCTGTAGCACTGTCATTTTTGTTCGACTTCGCTCTTGTCCATGCATGTGGTTTCCTCAAATTAATCATTGAAAAACTCCCTACATCTTCTCGTCCTTCGGCAAAAGATGGTTGTCTCAACGTGATTGTATCTCCTTTGTGACTCGCTGTTCTAGTTGGATCATTGGATTCCGTCTTTATAACCGGACTGCTGTCGTCGTAATTATGCACTTCACAAGGACTGGTACTGTTACTACGACTGCTCTTACTACTGGTGCTACTCCGACATGTACTACTACAAGTGCTAGCATGTCCGCTACCATGCTGTTGATGTTGCTGCTGCAGTTGTACACTGTTATTTCTGCATGGTCTCTTTCGTGCCACTGGTTTGGTTCGTCTACTGCCAGCAGCAGGTCTTGTTGATCCTGTATTGGGGCCTAATTCCGATGTCCGTCTCTTCGTTTTCGTATTACTGATTGATGGCATAGCAGTGGCTACTCTTTTCATGCTAGTCGAACATGGCGAAGGAGTGATGCTATTACTATATGGTGATGCTCGATCATCTTGGTGATATGCCACCGAAATTCCATGTCGATTGCCTGCTCCATTAAAGATTGAACTAGAAAACAGCTCCGGTAATGATGCCGAATGCTTAGGCTGTTGCTCGCTACTACCATTGAATAAGAAATCTGCTAATGAATGGTCACCAAAATCTTCACCCCATAGCCCGCTGTTCTCTATACAATTCGACGTATTTACACAGAAAGGATCCATTAGCCGAACTCCATTTGTACTACTATTACCGTTACCCCCTCCATTGGCCAGGTCCAATTCCTTGCTACCATAATTGATATCGCCAATGTCTCCTTGTCCATTCATGTTGATTCCCAACAATGGGTCGCCACCATTACCACCACCGCTACCACTATCCAGCAATCCACCATATTCCTCAATCAACGTACTAGACTCACCGTTTCCAATCGTATAGCTGTTTTGGCCAAACGACATTTTCTCATCGCAATGGTTTTGAATTATCATCGGCGTTGCCATGTCACCCATTTTTTCATTGATGTTGACATTTTTGAATTCTGGTCCATAGTCAAACACAAATGAATTGTTGTTCACTGTGGATCGGTTACTATCCAGATCTTCCGTCTTGACTGCAATACCCATATCTTCAGTCTTGGCATTAACACTGATGTTCATGTCTTCTGATTTGATCTTAAATGTTGATTCGCCACCATCAAAAGTCTCTTGCAAACTATTGAACTCACTACCATGACCACTACTACTGTCGCCCGCATTTGCCTCTAATTCATAATATAGATTGGTGGTCGCATCATTACAGATGTCCCCTACTGACCCATTGTCAACTGGACCATTTGAAGGAAGAGAAAGATTCTCTAGTAAAATATCGTATTCACTGATATTATCATCTTGCTGTTCCCGTCCCTTGCTTGACACACTGGCCCGTCCATGCATTGAACTACTAAGATCATAATTCTTGATTTGCAAATCGTGATTGAACTCTCCCGCATCATCCGGCTTGGTGCCAGCAAGGTCATACTTTGTGGGTACAAGTATTGATCTAGGAACATCCATGAGGCAACACAAACCAAAATAAGACCAATTTTGGATATACAAAAGGGATGTCGTGCTTAATTCTCGTACCGTGATTCAATATGAAAACAAGAACTACCCGCTATTACTAATATCATCTATCTGAACGATTCTAATTTTTTTGTTGAATCTTACAGTTGGTTGGAAAATAACTTTTGCAAGATTTAGAAGACGGATTGATTTTACAATAACCTAGTTATAATACCAGAAGGCAAATGAAAGTGCGCGACCTCAAGTGAGTTGTCTCCATTACCAGAAGAATCTAACGTTTGTTGGCTTTGTCACGTTCCGTATTAAGATTTTATTTTGAGGAATTAATAATCTTTTTTTTTCTGTTTAAATATTATCACATATATTTATATCATCTAATATTTCTAGTGATATGCTTATTTCCTATCTTTTCTAACTCTTATCCAAGTTCGTAAAGGAATTTGTCCGAATGGGTGGCGACGATTAATGCTAGTGGAATTTGGTTTGGTTGGCATAGTGTCTATGGATTAAATGAGGAAACAATAACTGCCACTGGATAAAGTTTAGCAAATTACTTCAGTTCGTCTATCCTGGATTTGATGAGCCGTCTGCGATTAAAAATACTCGGGGCAGTTTGTAGATGTAATGACTGTTAGCCAGTTGTTTGAGGAGAAACGGGTATGTGGAATATTCGCTGCAAAGCGATAGAGATGAGAGAGATCATTTGTCGCTGCGAGGTTGATTTACGGACTGGCGAGAGAAGTTCAGATGAATTTTTTTTTTTTTTTGGTTTTTGCAGTAGCCAATTTAAATTTTTTTAGAGGCATTAATCAGATAATGGGATTGATTTAAGTTTACATGGTCGCGGTCCAGCTGGACTAATGAATTAACTGACCGGTCAAGAATCGGAGGAAAGGAGACAAAACATTCTAATAAACGCTACTTATTAAAATAAAAAAGACAAAACTGAAAAACATTTCTATATACTCAGCGCTATACTTTGTACATATTATCCAAAAACCCAGCTGCAATACGATCGGCAACTCCCACAGTGGAAATACTACCTGCGACACCGTACAAAGCGGCAGTACTATCACTTGCTTTACTGGATCCATCTTTGATTAATTCATCTACACAGGCTTTGAGGTCTGTAATAAACTCATCGACAACTGTGATAGTAAGTCTAGTACATGCAATGTGGATGGCCTGTGGGTTTTGCAGAGCATTTAAATGCCACCCTTTACTGGCCATTTTATCGGATAAATCGTAAATATTAAGTTTCTTCGAAGAAAAAGCTACTACTGAACCAATTGGATCTCCCATAATGTATAATTCTGGGATCTCGGTTTGAATGGCAGATTTAATAGATCGAGCTGCTCCGACAATATCCTTACACGATTTGGTATAACCGTCAACTCCAACTCTCATAAGACTTGCCCAGCATCCTACCATTAAAGCTCCAGGACGTGAACCTGCCAAAGTAGGTGAAGCGTATAAGCCACCAGACCAATCCGAATTGACAAAATATTGATGGCTACGCAATTTCTCAGTTCTATACATAATAATTGAGCTTCCTTTAGGAGCAAACCCATATTTATGAGTATCACATGAGATTGATGTTACACCAGGGACTCTAAAATCAAACAAGGGAATATCTTTAAATCCGGCCCGCTCCAAGAATGGAACAATAAACGAACCCAAGCAAGCATCAACATGTAAAGGTAGTCTGTGCTTAATGGCAATTTTCGACAATCCTTCAATGTCATCAATAATTCCATGTGGGAAATTAGGAGCAGACCCAGCAAGCAAAATAGTGTTTTTATTAATCAATCGGCGAACAGCGTTTAAATCTACCTTCAGGGTAACTGGGTCAATTGGAGCGTGGACCAACTTTATTTTGAAATAATACGCAGCTTTATCAAATCCAGCATGGACCGTGACTGGTGCGATTATTTCTGGTTCCGTGACACCCCTCTCCCGATACGCTAACTCACGAGCTGCTAAACAAGTCAACAACAAGGATTCAGTGCCTCCACTGGTGCTTGTACCACAAGCACCTACTGGAGCATTATATAGCTTTAAAACCATTGAAACAACCTCGGATTCCATTTTACGAACTCCTGGGAAAACGTCAGGATGCAATTGATTGGCAATTGAATATTTCCGGTACGCCTCGGTCTGCATATCAGTCATATCTTTGCCTCCATGATAAACTGCTCCTGAAACCCTACCGTTCTCCCAATCAGTATGCTTGAGTTTATTGCTCTTATCCAAAGAAGCCAGCACTGCTTCTTCACTCCATCCATGTTCTGGTAATTCAGTGTAAAACTCTTGAGTTCTATCAATCATTCTCTCATCCAGAGTAGCCAAAACCTTTTCTAATTGACTTTCGACTTTGCCGCGAACTCCTGGTAACGCTAAAAATCTCTTCATAATGTATTTAGCACAAGTATTATACCCATTCTAAGTGTCTGTTAGTCAATTGTAAATATGTACAGACGCTGATACTGGATAGGACTTACTCTAATCGATCCAAACAACCCATGTCCATATACATAAATGTACCCCTTTTCCACATATTTAGCTACAAGTCTGCACATGTTCGTTAGCTAACTCAGCAAACTATGTGCCTCTGCAACAGTCGTTCTAGTCCTACTTACAAGGCAAATACAATGTCTCGTATTCTGTAAAAGTATCTGTTAGTTATCTTCATTTAACCGCTATATTCAGCTGTCTTTCTTAAGGCTTTACTTACACTTCAAAAGACGAGGCAGCCCGATAATGAGCTGTAACTTTCTCAGCGCCATAAGATACATAGGATAGACCAACATCATAGTAAGGATCCAATTGCTCGGGGACATATGACCTCAACTTCTCGCAATCCACGTGCTGGGATATATAAGTCCTTGCCACTTGCAATTGCTCCGATAAACCACTCATCAGAAACGAACGAACACCTGTTAACAAGCTATTGCTGTAAGAATAGGTAGTTTAGCGGACGAGGCAGAGTTTGTGTATTTATACGTCAATCTCAGTTGACTGTACTGATAGTTGTAGGTGCCTTCGGTCTGAACAGGTGCCGATAGACCCGTGCTTGTCAAATATGTATAATTCGGCTTGGCCGCATAACCGGTGCATTTTTGAATATGTGGTTAGGTACCGAACATGGCTAACATGGTTAATATTTAATTTACATCTACGATATTGATGATATCTCATTATACTATATAATATTTCAAATTGTTGCACCTGCTAAACGTAATAATAAGTCTTCCAATGGATACTGTAACAACAGTTGACAGAGAAGCATTCTCTGACTCGATACCAGTTTCCCTGAAATACGCTGTACAATAAATTTACTTCTGTCTAGAGGTGTCTGCCAAGCGGAGCAACCATGCCTGATCAGAAGCAGTCGAAGCGGAGAAGTGTAGTAGAGTTAGCTATGTGTTTTCGTTGAGGACCCTGAATTTCTCTGCTGGCACAGCCGCGTATGCAGGGTACAAGTCGCGCTGATCCGCGTATAGTTGTAGAGGATAACATGCCTTTTATTCAGGAGTCTGGTACCGGTGTCACTGTCATTTCCACAGAAGCATGGCTTGGCCGGAGAGAAACGGTCTGGCATTCTATGTAGCAGACAGTAATAAACAGACAATGACACTTACGCCGCATGCGCGCCGCATCGAGCGGCTTAAAGCGATCTAAAATTTCCATATTGAAACATCAACTTCACGAAAATACACAAGAAGCGAAATCCCCAAATCACAAAAAATGCTCAGGTTCACATTATTAAGGTCGGTCCGGCCATCGTCATTTGTGAGCATCCGATCATACGCTACGGCTACTTTACGGAGCACAACACATGTCCAGAAATCAGACCAGCTTCCATATGTTGAGCCTGGTAAACCATTCGAGGTCAGCAAGAGTGTAGAGAAGCGCATGTTCCCGAGCCTCGAAGAAGTTTCTGCATCTGAGCTAGTGCTCAACAAAGTCAACAAAGAGGGCAAGAGTTGGTATCACATTTCGCGAACACGGTCTGGGCTTCTGCCGGTATACAGTGATATCCGTGCTGATGGAGCAGTAAAAACCATAATCCGTAAAATTGACGGAGACGTCTCTTTATTGAGAAACGATTTAAAGCAGTCATTAGGCATTTCTAAAAAGGATATTTATATCAAGGACACATCGAAGCAGATTGTAATCAGAGGAGACTTTGTATCTGAGGTTCGAAAGATTCTTCAGGACGCTGAGTTTTAACTCAAAATAGATGAATACATTTGTAAATAGTAGTAAACAAACGCGATACGTGGTTATCTTCTGATTATTGGAGTGCATGGGAGGGATGAGTTTGCTCCGGCCTGCCATAGTTTGTCAAGGCCGGCACAAATCGCTCCCTGCCATAGTTTGTCGAGGCCAGCACAAATCGCTCCCTCCCTTTAACGGGGCAGGGTCCAGGCAGAGCCTGTCCGCAGGTGGCAGCATTAAATGAGTGATCGGGCAGTAGATAAAAGTATACATTGTAAAATAACTATATAGCCAAAGATCAAGTGTTTAGCAACGAGAATTGGCGTACAATTCCAGGGCCATATTCGTCGTAATCCTGTTTGGTGTAACAGTAGTTTTTGAATGCAGCGGTTTGGGCAATAACACTACCTCCATACCAAACAGCATTGCGCTGACGTTTATGAGAGATGACCTGGACTTCGACGCCAGATGATTTGGCACCGCCGCTGCGGTCTTCTGATTGTTGGATACGCGCTTTAACAAGGCTTTTTATATCTCGCTGCAAACGACGACCAAAGTCGGTAAACATAGTAGAACCACCCGACAAAACGATGTTCTTATAAAGACCTTTGCGGACATCCATTGGAGAAGACTGGATCACAGTATCAACCACATTTGGTAAAGGAGTCAGGTAATCGGATGAAGCAATTTCAGGATTGAAAAAAATCTCTGGTGCAAGAAACTGCTCATATCCTACGTCCACTTTGACTGTTCGACCCAATCCCTGGTTAACAATGTACTCCTTGAACTTCTCACTCGGCTCCTTGTCATACCGTTTGAACTCCCGGACAATGTCGGGACAGACATAACAAAGGTTCTCTTTGATCTTTTCTGCTGTCTTAAGACTGGTATCGGGTTCGTTTCTATCTCGCAGCAAGCCCTGAATGAAATAAGTGATATCCCTACCGGCAATAGGGATATTCTTGATGGCTGAACCAATCACATATCCCTCTGCAACAGGAATAACATGTGTTACACCGTCACCACTGTCAATAACAGTTCCCGTCAACGATCCCATGCCTTCATCTCCTCTCCGCGAAGCGGCTAACGCCAGCATAGCCTGAACGGCAATATATAAGCCTGCGCAATTGAATGTTTCAAACATGATTTCGGCAGTATTTTCTCGGTTCTCAGGAGGGTTCAATGGTGGCTCCGTCAACAAAAATCGATGGTCTTCCGGTTCACAACGAAGATATTTGAAAATCGAATTCTCCCAGAATCTTTCCATATGGTCCCAGTTCTCAATCTGCCCATGGCGAATCGGGTAGTTCAGTCCATATCCTGTGTATTGTTCGGTTAGGTTGCCATCTTTCCCTGATGCCGCCGGAGGCTGGACTCTGCCCAGACCTGTTGCTCCGCGAAGCGGAGAGCATTGTACCGTGACCAAGTCTACTTACCTGGCCCTGCTCCTGCTTGGAGCGCCTCGTCTCCAATAAAAAAGTCCAAATCCTCAGTTCCTCTCTTTTTCGACAAATGACCTCCTGACGACGATGCTCCTCTCCCGCCGGTTCGAGCTTCCGAGGTCTTACTGCCTCCACTGGTCGAGGTCGCAATCACCGTGGGAAACACATACGAAGGAGAGTCATTGCCCGCGAATCCGAGCTTGGTAAGACCAGTACCACTAAAACATTCGTTAATACAGATACCCACATCAAGCGAACATATCTACTTTACATACTTGTCTACATAAAATTGTTAGTAATCCAGTCACAATTTATCTATTCAATTCCTGGCGACACAAATTCCATTGTTCCACACCACCTCCTTTTAACTCACCCATAACAACAGCTGGTGCTCCCGAATCCACCATTGTAAATATTTATATATTCTATTCCTTCCAACTGAATCTCACGGTCCTCAATTGCGTAGGTCGTGGTATCTTTTTAACTGTTCTATCGCTGCCGGCTATGCTGTGTTCTGATGAAGTCCAGGTTCCGTTCATGCCACTCTCACCGAGAGCAGCCAGCCAGCCAGCCACAGCCGCAGATTAGAAGCCGCGCGCAATTTCTCCGCCATTAGTCTGATCCTCCCCCTGGTTCAATTGACTCCTGATCTCATTCACGGAAAAGAGAGTCGTCGGACATGGCTCTACTTTATCGGTGTTCTGCCTCCGGCTGCTGGACTATGCTCAGGTCTGTGACTCACTTCGCTCGTTGCTTGGACCCGTAGGGACTCAAGTACCAAGGTTCAAGTTACGAGCGGAGCGAGCTAAAAGTCCGGGCAGAGGCCAACATGAGGGGCAGAGTCCAGAAATCCAACATTATTCGAGCATGCCCAAAACTGCTCACGGATTCCGATACTCAGGATGTCGTTTACTCAGGATCATTATCTTTATCTTTTGTAGATCGCGTACCTACCGGAGATCCAGCCGCTCTCAGCTGACCACTACCCAAAATTAGCATCCCGGTCAATACATATTGCTATATATCAAATATTTGTTATTTCCGTTCCAGTAGTTCCTTATTGTTGAGTCTGTTGCCAAGTTTCTTTCTTCTTTTTTTGCTGAGACTAGAACTAGAATCACTCTAGTTGTTGAGGCTTTGAAAATGACGACTAGGTAAGCTCGTTGTCCTGTCCAGATACACGATTGAACTAACATTTCCACTTAGATATCGCGTAGAATGTAAGAGCATACTTCATTGACTGATGGTGCTGTTATCCCATCCTAACCATTTATTTTCCTTATCTCATAGACGCATTAAAGTCTCATCGTCGAGATGAGTTTATTGAGTGGATGAAATCGCTTCTAGGCGTAAGTATCGGTCGCAGCTGATCGGGGACGGGAAGGGAATTCATGTCGACCGATCTCTCATACTGACGAATTGCTCCCAGGTTCCTTTTGTCTTACACGCTGGCTCACTGCCCAGTTTCCGCACTGGTGATGACTCCAAGAGCGCATCTGAAACACGTCGAAGATACGCGGAGATATTCTTAGATGTTGAAAAGCTAATTGAACAGCAAAGTAAGTATAGTATTGGCTGAGTTCGAAATAAGGAAGGGATCTGTGTACTAATTTCGTATTCTAGTTGATCTTCAGGAATACGGTGACCCTAACCAGGGTCGACTTCGCCAGCTGATTCCATCAGTTGGAAATTTTTTCACAAAACTGCCCTTGGAACGAGCGTTCTACATCCAGGATCAGAAGAGATCTATATCCATGCGCCGTCTGGTTAGTCCCAGCTTCAATGACATCCGACTCATACTCAACACTGCTCAAGTTATGAGTCTTAGCAGTAACCGGCTTCCAGTCCAATTGGTTACTTTTGACGGAGACGTGACTTTGGTAAGTTAGAGTTATTGTTATTCCGTGGATCGTATTCCTTTTCCTGACAGGTTTTTAGTATGATGATAGCATGAATCTTGAAGAAGATAGTAAAGTAATTCCCACCTTAATTAATCTTCTTGCACGAGACATTAATGTAGGAATTGTCACAGCAGTAAGTATACCTTGTGGGAAGAAGCTGGGCACACAAAAGATAACTAACTAACCAACAAAGGCTGGCTATTCTGACCGATCTGGAGATCCATATTTGGTCAGATTGGGTGAATTGACAAAGGCAATTGTTAATAGTGAGTTGTTAACTCCCGCACAGAAATGTAATTTGACGGTGATGGGTGGAGAATCTAATTTCTTGTTTCGACTGAATGGAGAAACTGGAAAATTGGTGTGGATTGAACCAGAGGATTGGCAGCTTCCAGATGTGTCTAGTTGGCAGGAAGCAGACATTCAGAAGTTGTTAGATTTGGGACAATCAATTCTTACGGCAATGAAGAATAAAATGTCTTTGCCAGGTCAAATTGTTCGCAAGGAAAGAGGTGTCGGGCTGGTCCCATTGGCGGGTAGAAAAATGTGCCGCGAAGAACTAGAAGAAGTTGTACTCAATGCTCAAAGAGCCATAGAAGTAACCGATGTGGCCAAAAAGGTACAATTCTGTGCGTTTAATGGTGGCAGTGACGTCTGGATAGATATCGGCGATAAGAGATATGGCGTTTTATCTCTCCAAAAATATCTTGGTGGTATTCCCGGTAATCGTACTCTACATGTTGGTGACCAGTTTGCTTCTATAGGCGCAAATGACTTCAAGGCCCGTCTTGCAGCTTGTACTGTATGGATTGCTAATCCTCAGGAGACTATCGATATTATCCAAGAATTAAATACGTATATAGATGAATATCAATAAATTGTAACATGCTCGCTTATAAGTTTTCAAACTCTTTACACTTCGAATTCCTTTACCATAAGATTAAAAATTAGATAAATGGCATGTTAGATGGTAATCTGCCATGGGTCTATGACGCGAGTTCCCGTTACATTCGCATTTACACAAAGTTCCATAACTGACCGAATGGCGAGGAATCATTATTAGATAACAGAAAAATAAGTCTCCGCCTGACAGCGAGCAGTAGGACTGGCGGAGCGGAATTACGCCTGATTATAGTGATTCCCCTGGTAATGCCAAAACTAGTAATATACCCTTGCCCGTGACATTATATCAGCCGAAGGAAGGACTGGGGAGAAATTCTTCAACGATTATGTAGAAATTAAATGGTTTCGGTTAGCCAGTGTGTCATTACTCTTGCTGGCAACTGCAGTATTGATACAGCAACCGAGAGCATATAAATTGACGGCCGTTCGATCATATTCTTGCAAAAATGCTGAAGACATAACAACTCAAAATGCAGGTATAAATATCTTTGGCTAAGAACAAGATGGTTTACTGCTCTTATATGTTCCGCACTACGCAGTTGTTATAGATTTGCTGCCAGCTAGCGACTTATTGATTTCGCTATGGCGTGAACCCCATAAGGGCTCTGTGTTACGCTGACCAAACCGTTTTTATCAGATTTTATTGTTCTCTATGACAAAACTAATCACTCTACCATCGATAACTCTGTTGACGGCTTCCTATTCTACGAAAGAGGATGCGGAAAGTATCGGTGTCGTATTCATTTGCGAAGATTCTTGAACGAGCTTTTGATACCTTATTTTCCCCGACTGTCGTTTACCAAACAGCAGAATGGGGTGAACAGCAAACCAACTGGACCGCCAACGACGAAAGCATCTCACATCGAATAGGTTGGATGATGGCTTCTCCACCACCAATGACTCGTTTTTTCTGCGTCTGTCCCCGGTGGTTGGCCTTCATGACTGTGAGCCCACTCTCTGCCTCCGGCGGCTGGGCTCCGCCTAAACTAGTTGCTCCGCTTCGCAGAATACCAATGTGTTTGAGTAGCGTACATTCGTCTACACTCCTATCATTAAATTGTTATTGTTGTTGTTATTACTATTGCAATTGCAATTGCAATTTTATTTCCTCGCGACTTACAGGCGCCTGTAGCTACTAGCTGGGCCTCCTGCCCCTTCAGCTACTAAAGAAATAAGTCTCGCAGTACTCGTTGTCATATTTTGAAAGGAATTTTGCATCCAAGAAGAATAAAACGAAACAAAGCGAAACATTGAAAGCTTTAGATCAGAAAAACAGCATAGAAATTAAGAATACGAGAAAGGGATGACAAATTTATTCTGCACCTATGAAACAAGTACCTGCACTATAAATTCTTATAATGGTCCTCCGGTAACTTCCGCTTCGTGTAGAGTAAACGTATGTTGAGCAATTTTTACGATACCTTCCTCAGACAATATCATGACTTCCTGCCCAGCCAACGTGACCCAAATTTCATTTGGGTTCGCGTGAAGAAAAGCGGGCGGCTCTGCTGCGTTGTTGAGAGTAGGATCCTCTACTCTTCTTCGTAACGACCTTGGGTTTTCAATGAACCGAACATTCGCACGTGGTAGGACAAGTGGTCCATTTCCAGTGACTTCCACTTCAACGGTTTGCTGTTCAACTAGTCGGTGTATTCCATCAATAACCACCCTAGATGTGCGCTGGAATGGCGTGAAAGAAAGCCCCCGAATCCTTGACTGCATGATTCCAGCTCGACCGTTTCCTATTCTAGGCTCATAGAGGATTTGAACAACCAGAACCACATCCACAGTTTCACTGTCGATATCAATGCCAAAGTATTCCTCGGTCTTTCTCAGAATTTGAAGCAACCCTTCGCTGCTAGCGGTCTCAAGAACGAAAAGTGGGACAGAATGGTTCAACAATGTAAATGATCCATCTGGAACTAGTTTAGAGGTTACAACATCATCTCCTTCCTGTCTAGTTCTCGTAAGTTTTACCGAACCGGTATCTATAAATTCAATCTGAGGTAATTGCACTCTTAAATTACGGTCTATCACCTTAGATGCTGCCAACCAAACTTGATTATGACCATGGGATGGCATTTCTACTGTGAGGTAGCCAGGATACGTGTTGACCTTGAAACGTAGCTGGGCTCTACTGAAACTGTCTAATACTTGTCTATTTATATCTTCACTATTAGTAATGACATATACAACTTTACGAGTGTTCTTGGCCTTTCTTTTAACTGTGGCTATTAAATTCTTGAGAGTTAATTCAGAGGCATGAAGGACGGTTTCCTCACGGAACTCGTTAGCCAGCGCATTTTTGTTACTTGGATTCATTTTGAATGATCCGTCGTACGCATGTATTCTGATCCATCAGAAAGAAGACTTGCTTGAGGAGAGAGTTATGGAAGTGGTATCAGAATACAAGTATACGAGTAGTTATGAGGATGGCGTAGAGGTAAGCTATCAGGGCAGGGTAAGATCGCTTATGCTAATCTATGGGATTTTACAAGAGAATGCTGGGTTCTAGACGGCACTGGTCTTCCGTTGACATTATGGCAGTTCTCAGGGAAAGAAATAAAGTAGACAATCATTGCCTAGTATAGTTATTAATTATAGGCACAGATCTGCGGGTTTGGCTCCTACTTACTGTGTACCCTTTTTTTTCTTATCAATGTATGTCAGCCGTAGACTTTTATAGTTCTATAGTTCACAAAACATAGATTTGCAGTAGCAGAGCATTCAAAACAAAACCACATCGGCCTTCTGGTAGTAAAGAGCGCGGGAAGTGCCATACAATATGATCGCTCCCTGCATAACTAGCGTTACCTGGGGCTATGACATATCCACAGTGCTGGCATAAAGGTTCTCGAGATCCACGCCAAGCGCGATCAGCTTCTCGTCTCCGATTATCGCGGAATACAACCGCCAAAGGCGGAGTCCAGTCCCGTATGGATTAGGAGAACAGTGGGCCTCGGGTATTTCAAACATTGTTATACGGCGCATCACGTGATTGTTGGTTTTTCTTTGCCAAGACTGACACTGTAACGAGACCAAATATATGCTACTAACTGGCATGGCTGATGATTACAACCGAGATTGATATAGAGCTGCAACCAGCCACCCATCGTTGGGAGATTAAATCTGGCGCCAGACTGAGATAGCGGTAGGTGCGCACCACCACATTAATAGTAGTCTAATAAATATGAAAAGCATATAGCACGGCGGGTCAGTCAGAGAGGATACGGTGGTAATATGCTAATACTCGATCTTGAGACAGAAGAGAACACAACACGCGAAGTGGAAGAAAGACTACACCACACCACAGAAACAAACAAAAGGAGGCCACTCTCGGGTGTGAATTGAATGAACTTTCTCAGAAGAACAGTACAAGAGACAGCGGCATCCACCTAACTAATTGATATACAACTAATAGTACAGGTGAACGAAATAACTCGGCATCACTGGCAAATTGGGCAATTGGCTAGGTGAGAATAAGGATTGATCAAGGTTGAGACGACTCACGTTCAAAATATTTTGATATATACTCACTTTTGCTTGTGAAGAATAGGAAAGAAGAAGACGGTCAGTTCAGTTCAGCTCTTTTGGTTCACATATTTCCCCTTCAGCAAAATTTTAGTTTGTTTGTTTCATTATTAGCATTTGCATTTTAAAATTCTGTTATATCTTTTGTGGATTTGAGCTTGAAGCTGTGAACTGTATCATTTATAGATTAGACCTGAAGTTTTGAAAATCCAACGTCAAAGCCACTGCTTCAACGTTCTATACCACCTGAACGTTCTATTCCTACAATGTCATCTGGTTTGCAAAGAAGAAGAGTAGCTGGTAACTCTGGCACCAATACCACCACAACCACTTCAAATACATCTGAATCATCATCACCTAATAATCAGTTCAATGGTAGCTCCCGTCATGGCTCTGCCTCACCTGCAATCAATTCGTCAAATGACGACCGCAAAATAGCCTATGACCCACAAGATATTAACAACACCGAAGAAGAGCTTCGCCAACCAAAGTTCACTCTCATGGAAGAAGTACTCCTAATGGGTCTTAAAGATCGCCAGGGTTACTTGTCCTTCTGGAATGATAATATCTCATACGCCCTTCGAGGCTGTATTTTAATGGAATTAGCATTCCGAGGTAAAATTGCAATGGTGAATGACCCCGTTCGTAGGCGTTTACCCCTTTCCGATCGTTATGTTGAAGTTATTGATGATAAAATCACTGGCGAAGCTCTTCTTGATGAAACTATAAAAATCATGAAAACATCCGAGCCATTAAGTATCGGCACTTGGATTGATTATTTATCTGGCGAGACATGGAATTTAACTAAAATATCTTTTCAATTAAAGCAAGTCCGAGAACGTTTAGCTAAAGGTTTAGTCGACAAGGGAGTGTTACGAACAGAAAAACGAAATTTCTTCCTGTTCGACATGGCAACTCATCCGGTGACCGACACCCAGGCAAAGGATGAAATTAAACGCAGAGTTATTACAATGCTAACTGCTAGAACATGCGTCTTGGAAAGCACTCCTCATTTCCCTGATGATGTTCCCTTTCGATCTCTTCGTTCAATTGCATTAGTAGGTGGCTCATATGCTGCTAATGTGTTGGAAAATGCTCTTTCAACTCTAGGCTATGATGCTCGTGATAATGCCTTTGCTCGTGCTGACGAAATTCTCGGAGATTATTCAGAATGGCCATTTATTGTTCGTAGTAACTCAGAAAGCTCCACTGGGGTAGGTGTTAATCTCTCGTCTTTAGTCGCCGAAGAAGTTAGTGCCCATCCAAGCAAAGCTCTACAGTTAGAAATCATTGCTGCTGTCCTATCCGTATATGCTAAACTTGATGCAATTATGTAACGTAAGAAATGTATGCGCTTCTTTTCTGCCTCGTGAGAACATATATGGATATTATTTCCCACATTTTATAGATAAAATAATTTCTTAGCCATCATCCACCGTATCGAGGAGCGAGTACAAGAATCCAGGCAGAGCCTGCCTCTCTCTGTACCAGCGCCCACAGGTTATATAAATATTTCTGTACATTTATCTAATCTACATGGTCTACAATTCCATCGTTACATCAGGCAGCAGTTGTTGTTGCTGCTGTTCTTTTTCTTGTGCTGCTGGTGTACTCGTAATAATAGTAGATGGTGGTTGTCGAACAACTGCCTCTGTATATTCATCAGCAAGATCTTCACGAATAAATACTAAGAAATAAGGAGTAGCTGTATTCTCTTCATTATCATCAAAAACCTCACTATAAGGGACTTCAGTAACATATTCATCGTTATATTTTCTGAAAATGCCGTTCTTCATATCATTGATGTATATCCAATAATGGCCAAACGTAGCCTGTCCACGATGTACAAATATTGAATGAATTTTATATCCTATTTCCTTCATGTCGGAAAACTGGTTTTTAATAGCTTCTTCTAATTCCTCTAACCGATTTGTAATGTGGGCAATCTTATTCGTGAGCTTCTCAATTTCTATATTGAAGAAATTTATTGTCGAACCCGATACTTTGAATTCACTATCAGTTCCTTCCAAGGATTTAAACCAATCTCTTGTTGAGATAAGTGTATCGCGGATAGTCATTCCATTATTCTAAGCCCAGTGTTAGTCTCTCAAAGTCTACCTACAAGCAAACCTTCTACCAATTCTACTTACCTGCCGACTATTCAACTTTTGTAGCTGTTTTTTAAGATCGGAAATCTCCGTTCTCCAAGCAAATACCTCACGTCTTTTGGCATGCAATTCGGCATCATCAACGTCTAAATACCGATCCATATAAATGGTCTCATCAAATTTCAAAAGTGCAAGTGACTTAAAAGGTCTGCCAAGAACTCGGTCAAACTGAACTCTCTGAATTTGAACCTGAAGAATAGGTGGAAGCTTGGAAATTGTAACTGACCGCCTGGTATTCACAGATTCAAGTTCAACAATGTCTTCCCCAAAGTATGAATCTAATGCTTCGTAAATATCCCGCGACCCTTCGGCTACGTCAACTAACAAACTCGAAAATCTTTCTGTTTTTTGTCGTCGATTGCTGCCATCTGACTCGGACTCAAGAACCTGCTTGGTTTTGCCATAAAAGAGATCTTTGATAATATCTTCCTGTTCACCGTCTTCGTCATATCCTGATGGCTTCAAAGCCGCCTCGATTTGAAACAATACATTTCCAATACATTCAGTAACGTCTTGCTGTCTACCAAACAATGCTGAGTCAATTCTCCGCGTCTTTTCTTCTCCAGGGCTTGCGGCATTCGGAGTCAGAGCTGCGCTATCAACCTCAACAACGTCAACAATCGTAGATGCTTTGAATTTGTCAGGTAATGGTTGTTTCTCCTCCAACACAGTGGTTTGCTCATCAGTGCTTGAAACTACTATTTGTGGAACATCACTACCTGCTTCGTTTGCTGTTTCTGAAACATCGCTGGGAGTATTAACTTGGTCATCGCAATCCCTAGATCTCGTTGCTGCTACCGCTGTTCTGGACACCTTTTTCTTGAGACTTCTTAAATCTTCGGTAGAATTATTCCGTTTCGGCTTTTCATTCTCCTTGTTTGCTTCTGACCCCGTCGATGGTGTATTTACAATATTGCTACTGTTGGAGCTGCTATCAAATTCAATTAATTCAGAGCTTGATGATGAACTCGATCTCCTTGGCTTCATCTCAATCTCTTCGATATCAGTCTCAGCGTCGGAATCAGAAGAAATGATCATGACATCTGGATTTTCTTCTTGTGGTGTGTCATTGATAGTGATCTGCTGTGGTTTCTCGTCAGAAGCGACAGTGGCATCCTTCGATTCGGAGACGTTGGTAACATTAGCGATTGGCGAAATGTCTTCTAATTCCTCCCGTTCTTCCTCATCTTTGGCAGCAACAAGTGCTAGATACGCTAAATCCTTAGTAGGCGATACATGTCTGGCGCTTGTAGTAATCATTTCAGAAAACAACTCGGAAAGGAGAACCACAAATTCTTGAGCTCGTTTGACCTCCCAGTCAGGTACATTTCGACCACCGACTTTTTTCTTTTCCAGGTCAATGGATGAAAGGTCTTCTTTATTTGGAGACTCGGAATATGTAAGAACAGCATTACGAAGAGGATTGATGGTGAAATAATATTGAAGAAGGGAGTTGAGGTAGCAGGTGTTCCCAATATTATTCAAACCTACAGGCCAGAGTCCACCATGAAGGTCAGAATCAGTGGTAGCAGTGACATCAGTAGATCCAGTTCCGTCCCCATTTGCTAGATAACTGGGTATTATCCGACTATTGAGACTCTCCCCAATTTTACGTAATGCTTGCCGAAGCTCCAAAACTTCATTGGGAGCATCTTTTAATCTGATCTGGAATATTGTAATAATACTATTTTCATCTTTTAAACTGGTATCAATGCCAAGTAATGCGCATGCGCTTTCTAGATTAACGTCTGGTAAGCTGCCAAATGTAAGCGATTCATAATAATTCAAAAGCTCAAAAGAATTTCTAGCTTTGGCTAATGTAAGTAACGCCTGTTTAAGTAACTGATCATGATCTTCGCCAATCTCTAAAGCTTTAAAATCAAAAGATACTTTAACAGCTTCATCAGTAATATTATCGGTCCCATTTTCAATTGGAATATCCAAAATTCTATATGCTTCTGCAACATCCATTTCATCAATTTCAAGGATTTTACGCACCTTATCAAGTGGTTGACGACTTGTATTTGCAATAGTTTCTAATGCTTTACGAAGAGGGTGTTTGGAACTCGGTTTCTCCCGGGTCATTTGCTTGTATGTATCAATAAGGATGTCTTCAGAGATGTAATCTAAAGAACCATAGGCGGCATCCACTTCCAGGTTGAACTTATTATACGACTGCCTTACATCAAATACACTAGGTATACCCAGAGATAGTAACTCCATAACACGCACCTCTAGATCTTCACTTTGTCGAATTTGGGCAATTCCTTTCAATGCCTCAAGATACAGATAGGTAAACTTAGGATCATGAATGGTCTGCTGGTTGTATCTGTTCCAGATTAGGTCGTCACTGAAATCCTCTACAGCTCCTAATGCTATGTAGAATGAGTACTGCTCGATCGATAACGAAGAGTTTAAGCGGGCAGATGGCGGAGCAGTATGATAGTTACTACAGCCAAGGGTCTTTTGAAGAAATGGAACGGCATCCTGAAGAACATGCGAATATTTATGTTTTGATCTTAATTTTCTTGTTGCTTCATAGGTTAATACGCTTGATTCGAGTAACATTCTAGACATTTTTTGACGAATCGAGGCCGTTTCTGGGTTCGAAAAGTCATATAAATTAGGCGGTACAAACACTTGCCTTTCTCGGTCAAAAGTAAAGTGCATTTTCTTACACAAGATGTCGGGATTCACTCGCATGTTTAATGTAGGGTTGTTGACCATTATTTCCTTTGGCTCTTCGGATCCCAAAGGCTGATAAATAATGTTGTAGAGGGTGTTGAAGCAATTGTCAGCGGTTGGCAGAGTGGCTGATGGTTTGTCTAGATGAAATCTTTCAAATCTTTCTTGGATTTTGGCAGGTGTGAACTCACCGAGATCCTCATGGCTGAATTCCGGAGGCCGAACGATTATCGTAAGTTCAATTAAAGACACCGAACAGATAAAGTTGTAAATTTCCGTACGAGGGTCTTCGTCAAGCATGTCAATTTTGTTGTCATCTATGATTAAATGGAAGTCATACAAATGAGGGGTGTCCAGGATTGATGAGAGCGATGGAGGGGGAGGCTTACTAGTTCCAGGCAATTGTTTCTGCCAGGCAGAGTACTGAGGAGCAGGCGGTGGCGGCGGAGCCGGATCATTCGATTCTGATCTCAGATTTTGTTTTAGTTCAAGTCCTATCTCAGGTTCAGGCGTTCTGTCCAGATGTATGCTGCCTGTACTAGGTTCATCACCCCCAGCTGTTACACTAAAAGTACCAGTGCCAGGTGCAGAGATTTGAATCTCCAGGTGCTCTCTTGTCTCGGCCAGAATCAAATACCAAACCTGTTTAGATCCATCAATAGAGTTGCTCACAACAGGATCAGGGGATCTTTCTAAATAACGAATGGTGTTTGAACGGAACACACTCGGCGAATAACCATTCAGTTTCCCAGCGAGTGCAATTGGTTCTACAGGAAAAGTATCAGTCGAGAATCTAAGTAAATCTTCTAGAAGCCTGGCAGCTGACCTACCGCCTGGCTGGATGTGTGCTGGAAATGATGGGGAAGGCGACGACGACGACATTGTATGTGGAAAGATTTTTCAGAGGATGCAGAGAGAGAGGCACGATGACCAGAAAAGAAGGAAGTGCTTTTGGCCAATGGACTAGCTGTCGTCTCTTAGATCTGAAATTATGTATCGCTTGGAGGTTAGCTGACAGATGAACGCACTATTAACAATAATAGGTCTATAGTGGCAAGTGTACCCAATGTGATTTAACAATGGCCGAATTGCTATTTCACCAACAAATACCTACAAGTACAAATCGAATTGGATGGAAAAGAAAAGGAAAGTATGAGCGTAATCGGTATTTTTTATAAAGTTGATGAATAGATTGTTTTTGGTAGACCACACCGCAGCACAGTGGTATGTATAATAACTAATCACACATACCATTCATCCATCAATCATCAGCGTCATCTGGTTGCAGCAGTACAGGCAAAAACCCAGAGCTATTGGCCGCTTATAGTCATGTTATGTCCTTAAACGAAATTATGTGCTTATACGGCTGTGTATAGGGAAGAAGTAGTATAGATTCTGGTCCTGGGCAAAATAAAAACATTAAAATGGACAGGTTGTGGCCAAGACAGGTCGGTAGCGGTAATGGAGGTGGTTCTGGGTTATCAGTAGTTGGGAGTAGTGGGAATGAAAATATAGTAGTAACAGCAGCAGGCGACGATTCCACTATTCCTACTACATCCACCTCTCTACCACCGCCTACTAGTACAGTTTCTAAATTCACACAATTCCTCGAAACAAATCCAATATTCACAGCTGGGTTTGGATTAATGGGTTTAGGAGCTGGCCTTGCTGTGGCTCGTCAAGGAATAATGCGCTTGAGTAATCTCCTATACAGACAGATGTTAGTGGACCTCGAAATCCCTTCAAAGGACAAATCATATTCTTGGTTTTTAGAATGGATGTCGCAATATCCGAGCCGGAGTTCACGTCATCTTAGTGTTCAGACAGCAGTCAAACAGCATGATAACGGATCGATTACTACGAAATTCGAGTTGGTTCCTGGGCCCGGTAAACATCTCATCCGTTATAAAGGAGCATTCATGCTCATAAAGCGAGAGCGTTCTGGCCGGCTAATGGACCTCACGTCGGGAACTCCTTTTGAAACTATTACATTGACTACACTTTATAGAGATAGAAAGTTATTCAGCGACTTGTTAACAGAAGCTCATACTCGTGCTCAGTCACAACAGGAAGGAAAAACAGTTATTTATTCATCATTTGGTCCTGAATGGAGACCGTTTGGTCAGCCAAGGAGGAAACGGGGGCTTGACTCGGTCATTCTCGATCAGGGGCTCAAGGAACGCATTTTAGACGATCTCAAGGACTTTCTAAACACCAGCTCGTGGTATTATGATCGAGGTATTCCATATCGGAGAGGATATCTGTTATATGGGCCACCGGGGTCCGGTAAATCCAGTGTTATTCAGGCCTTGGCCGGTGAACTGGACTACAACATTTGTATATTAAATCTCTCAGAAATCACATTAACGGACGATAGACTCAACCATCTCATGAACCATATTCCCGAGCGGAGCGTGCTGTTACTAGAAGATATCGATTCTGCGTTTAACGAACGTAAACAATCCGATGACCAAGGATTCATGTCAGGAGTGACATTCTCTGGACTTCTCAATGCTCTAGATGGTGTTGCGTCTGCTGACGAGCGAATCATTTTCATGACTACTAACCATCCGGAACGTCTTGACCCAGCGCTCATCCGCCCTGGCCGCGTCGATTATAAAGAATGCATCGACAATGCTACCGAATACCAGATTCGAGAAATGTTCCTCCGCTTTTACGAAGGGCATCATGAAGAATGCGACCGGTTCCTCGAGCAAGTTCTCGCTCTCAACTGTACCATAAGCACGGCCCAGCTACAGGGTCTTTTTGTATATAACAAAAATAATCCCCAGGGTGCCATTGACATGGTGTCCTTTCTCAAACAATAGATTAGTTTCTCTCTCTCTCTCGTTGCCTGCCTACTCTGCCTCCGGCGGCTGGGCTCCGCCCAGACCGGTTGCTCGCTTCGCTCGATCTTGGTTATCGATTATCCTCGGAACTTTTTCAGAATCTCGTCAGTCGCTTCTGCCACGTTCCACGCAGAGATGGGCCTGTTCTTGCCGTCCTCTTTGTCCGTGTGATCCCTCGCATTCTTCATGAGTCTACGTGGTACTACTGTTAGCACAGCTTGGCGGCTGGATGGCAACCTTTCCACTTACACCTCTAAAAAAATGATATAATCAAGGTAAATGAGAATATCAGCACTCTTGGATACGGTGGTACTAGATTCATATGCTCGTAGCCGTCTTCTAAATGACGCCCTTGGATACAGACGGCCCATACTGATTATGTTTGTGTTTTGTTTGTATGTTGCATTTAGTATTTTCGTGGCTCGGTTGTTTGTTTTGATGGCTGCAGACACGGTCACCGCCTCCGATAAGATAGTGCGCAAATCCGGGCACTTATTCAGCCGTGATAATCACGAGCAGTGGGCCCTGAAGTTATCAACATCGTAGAAGGCGTCTGCTATGATCTGTGGGACGCCTTTTATCAACAGCGTTATATTGAGTTGGAGTATGACGTATCAATAGGTGTATACGCGTGTAGCGGCTGGGTCTTAGGCCGAAAGTCAAAAGTCAAAATCAGAGCCAAAGCCCTCTAAGGGCGTATTATTACCTCTTTTCTTCTCAATTGGCCAAGCACCATACAAATAAACTGCAATTATTGTTATTATTATTATTATTACTAATATTATTATTACTGCTCCTGTTCTTGTTCCTGTTCCCGATAACGGAGTGACAGTCGGACTTGTGAACCGATAGATCTCCGCCGTCAGATGACATGGGTCTCTGATCCAAGCACTCTGATCCAAGCACTCCGCGAAGCGAAGCTACGGGTCTAGGCGGAGCCCAGCCGCTGGAGGCGACAAGCAACAGGACAGAATTGCCGGCCATGTTATCTTATGGACGGTTGATAGATAGCTATTAATTATGTTTGAAATCAGGGTTGAATAGCTGGTATGATACCTATATGCAGGACCAGGGTGCATTAGAACTAATGGGATCGTCATAATCAAATACTATTTTAAGCCAGTTCTCCACGTACATTTTGCCTGCTGGCAATGATGCTATCGGACTTTATATAGCAATAGCGCTGTTGGCATTTGTTATTGAAGATAATATAAATAGTAGTTTGGCTCTGCTTGTAGCACGATATTCTACTTTTGCCTTTTAATTTTTTCCAGTTCAATCTTATTCGACGGGCACGGACAACAAAGGTTTGCGTTTGTCCAAGACCACGGGAACTGGTATTTCTGATTGTGGTTTACGTTAGGTCACCATTGGAGTTGATGAGTCCATTACATTCTGATTATACGTAAACCATAAGAATCTGGCTACGAAGTTTACTTTTCTGGTAGAGTTCGATCTTGTAGAGAGAGGCGTTAATTAGTGTTTATCAGCTTGCTTTTGCTTTTGCGCAGAACAAACTATATCGATTTCGATTATAAAACGAAGAAGTGCTTCGTATCCAGTTGGTCAGTACAAATTCCAAAATGGGACTGTTGGGCCGAAGGAAGGACAGTAAAGCGGATAAACTGTTAAATTCATCCGACGTCCAGCTGAAGGTTACCATTGTTAAGACGAGAAATTTGGTGGATATTGATAGATGTGATGTCAACAGTCCAGTGAGTAAATAACTAAGCAATATATCGTGTAACAAACTAACACTTTTGGCAGTACGTGGTAGTACGAGGTAATCATTACCGAGCATCAACTTCAACTGATTCAAGAGGACCGAATGCCGAGTGGAATACTGACTTTGTCATTCCATTGAAGCCATGGGATGGTCCTACTGCAGTTCAGTTTACAGTGTGGGATAAGACCTCCGAGAGGAAGGCGTTCCTGGGCGAGTATGAGCAGGATCTCCGCAAACTGTTCAAAGCCGGAGAACTCGTAGATAACAGGGTGAGTACATGCGGGTCTGACGCTGGAGACCAAACATATCCTAACTGGAATATTATAGTGGCTTGCGTTAGAGGTACTTCATGCAAACAAGAAAAAGGTCAGTTCAGGTGACTTGGAAGTGACTTTTTCATTGGTTTCAAATACTCAGACCGACGAAGATATTGCAAAAGTCTGGAAAGCATTCATCTATATTGGAGGCAAAAAGAGCTCAAAGAGAGGACTGGTTCCCGAATTGAATGACAATAAGGAGGTTCTTGCTTCAGAGGACGAATACGACGATTATGGTGCAGACGAGAGTTCCACAAGTAGTGGGAAAGGTCCACTTGAATCCGGCGATACGAAAGCTTCTTCAGGATCATTTGAATTCGGACATGCATTTCCATCAGAAACAAGTGATGCAGCAGAAGAACAAGACGACGATGACGACGACGATGATGATTATACGTCTGCGACTGAAGATGACGATATCCAATCAAAGGAATTGGTTACAAGGGCCGCAGAACTGAAGTTACTTGATGAGAAATTGACCAGTGCAGAAGCAAAGGGAGCTACTGCTGGATCTCCCCGGAATACTCCTATTGCGTCAATTCCTGCTACTCCAACAAGAATCCAAAATGATAGAACAAAGTTGTCGGGAAGGAAACAGAAACTCCAGCGCCAGAAGTCATACGAATTGAACATATATTCAGACATTGTAGGAATGACATTTTTAGAACTGGTGTCTGTAACAGATTTACCAGCACCACGGAACATGGCAAGAACTTCATTTGACATGGATCCATTTGTGGTCGTTTCATTTGGCAAGAAGACGTTTAGAACTCCTTATAAAAGACATACGTTGAATCCTGTCTACAATGAAAAGTTACTGTTCCCAGTCCAGAGAAACGAAAAAGGGTTCTCGATAAAATTCATGGTTATGGACAACGATAAATTAACATTGCATGATTTTGTAGCCGATGTTGAATTAAGCATTAGAGAATTGTTGGTCAAGGCACCAAATCTAGACCCAAACACTGGGCTGTACAGGCCGATGCTGAAAGATTCAGTGCTTTCTGAAGAAGATGTTGTGTCGTTCGAGTTACCATTGCAAATGAAAAAGACGGACAAATATGCAACATCATATTCTCCTAAACTAAAAGTACGTGCAAAGTTCGTCCCTTATGCTGCTTTACGTCAGCAATTGTGGCGAGGATTGATAGCACAATATGACACTGATGATACTGATACTCTTAGTAGCGTTGAATTAAACGCTATGCTCGATTCATTGGGGTCAACCTTGTCACTACAAACAAGAATGCAGTTTTTTCAACGGTTCGGCAAAGATTTCGAAATGGATGAGCTGACAGTCGAAGAAGCCATTATGTGCCTTGAAGATCAAATTATTAAGGATACTGAAGACCAGCGTAGAAGAGCCAGTGCCGCTTCTGATGCTATAGATTCTGACAGTGCTAGCGGTTCTTCTATTGGCGGAACGGATGCAGTAATGATTTCCTCTGCTTCTTCATTCGGATCCTATCCTGATTCTCTAGAGCAGGACAGACTTAATTCCATTGATATGATTAATGGTGCAATTGTACCAGGAAGTCAAACGAACATTGTTCCATTGCCGTCTTCCCTCGTTGAACGGGTAATAAAATTGAATGTATGTCCCATTTGCCGTCAGCCAAGGTTAAGTAAACGATCTGAAGTCGACCTGGTAAGTCATGTTGCTACATGTGCAAGTCTGAATTGGGCAAAGGTAGATGCTACTGTTATAGACAGATATGTTACTTCTAGTCAGGCGCAAAACCGTTGGTATACAACTGTAGTGAAGAAATTGTCGTATGGTAATTACAAATTGGGTGCTAATTCTGCCAACATCCTCGTTCAAGATAGGGAGACAGGGTTTGTTATGGAAGAAAAAATGAGCATCTACGTTCGTGTCGGTATTCGGCTCATGTACAAAGGAATCACTAGTTCTGGTATGGAAACGAAAAAGATTCGTGGGTTGTTGCGATCGCTAAGTATTAAACAGGGCCGTAAATATGACAGTCCTTCGTCAGTGCAAAGCATTATACCATTCATTAAGTTCCATAATTTGGACATGTCTGAAGCATTGGAACCTGTTGAGAGCTTTAAGACATTCAATCAATTCTTTTATCGCAGGCTTAAACCGGGAGTTAGATTATTAGATGCCCCTGATATTCCTCGTATTGCTGTTTCTCCGGCAGATTCGAGGTCTACTGTATTCCCTACGGTTCTGAGAGCTCAAGAGCTGTGGATTAAAGGCCGTCCTTTCAGTATTGCTAGGTTACTTGGTGATAAATATCCGGAATATGTACACAAATTTATCGATGGTCCTTTGGCGATCTTCCGACTAGCACCACAAGATTACCATCGATTCCATTCTCCAGTTGATGGAGTTGTTGGTGAACCAAAACTAATAGAAGGTGAATACTATACAGTGAATCCCATGGCCATTCGGTCGTCATTGGACGTTTTCGGAGAAAATGTTCGTGTTTTAGTTCCAATTGAATCTCAAGAATTCGGTAGTGTCATGGTAGTAGCAGTTGGTGCCATGATGGTCGGTAGTACGGTTATCACTGCTAAAGAAGGAGACAGTATCAAGAGAATGGATGAATTGGGATATTTTCAGTTTGGAGGGAGTACATTAGTTGTTTTGTTCGAACCAGGTAGAATAATCTTTGATACCGACTTAGAAGAAAACTCATGTCAACCGCTTGAAACATTAATTAGAGTTGGAATGTCAGTTGGACATGCCCCATCAGTTGCAGAATGGGAACGGCATGATTTGAAATCGCCTGAATTAGCTTCGCCAGAACAGAGAGAACGAGCTAGAAGAGTTATCTCGGGTCTAGGTTAAGAATGTATATATATAAATACGGAATGTAATAACAAATATTTTTAGAAATATCAAGGTCTAACGAAGGTAAAATCTCCTCTTCATTGCAAACATATCTTCAAACGTACAGAATTCAGGAGCATCTAGTTCGATAATAGGGCAACTTGCAGCAACAGATTTATGGATCTTTTTGGAGACGTTATAAAATTCAGTACCCTCTTCGTTTGTTAAGAGAATGTTGATATACCCAAGAGTTACATGAAATTCAAAGTTATCATGATCGAGACCTCTGGTTCCCAAACAATCCGATAGCTTATCCCGAAGAGTTTGAATTTTAATTTTCTCTGAGTAATCAACCGGAACCATCTTCAGTTTCCAAGCATCTTTATGAGTGAATTCACCACTCTCAACGTCAACTTTCATACGTAATGGTAATTTGATACCAAATGAGATATCTTTTAAGCGCTTAGTTAGCAGATCATGACATTCCTCTATCGTGGTGTCTGTGGCAATCCCCGCTGGCCAAATTCCAGGCCTCCTGTCAATATTATTAGCGCCATGGAATATCGTCACATGATAGCAGGACGGTGGTAGCATTGTAATTTTATGAGCAAAGGTAAAACTTCGTGATTCTCGGTACGCGTCGAGGATAGCGTTGAACGGTTCACTTTGTTCTCCTTGTTGAGGGAGATGGCAGACAAAGGTATTCCCTTTGAAAGGTTTTACACGACCATCGTCGTAGAATTTTCTCTTTTCTTGTGCACTTGGAGCTGGAATTGTAGACATCTGTATTCTGTTGAACTGAAAAAGACGAGGTGACGCTATCACGAAGGTACGTCACATATCTTAAGATAAAAGATAAGATAAGGTGTACGGTAGATTTTGTATAAAAGTGGAAGTACCATTGTCGATCATTACTATATATTTACTACAACCCTATATCTACGCCTTGGGCCACTTGATACTTTCTATATATTGGGAGGTCTTATCATATAGCTCCTTTGCCTCTGGATGCTTTTCAATCCACTCTTGAGCTACCTTGTTCCAATATATAGCCTTGAATCCAAAACTATCGAGTTGATAGTCTGCCAATTTATCAGTATCACCAAAATCTACTCCGGAGACCTTTGAAAGTTCTTTAGCACCTCCTCCAGCGTCAAGTATTTTGTTCAGGATAGAGCCAAAATCTGGGAACCAAATGTGCCATTGAATGGGTAATGTTTGAGTACTACGTCGATCGCTCTCCCACTTGACTTGCTCCTCTTTTGGTGGAACGCCAGATCCTGGAAGACCACTCCATAGTCCAGCAGTGGCAGCGGCCTGTGTTTCAGAGGCCTTGAGTAATACGCCATCACTGAAAATTCCTGCAATTGCTAAACTCGGATCTTCATTCCACCAAGTGGTGAGGTAAACGTTTTTCAACAGATTGTCATCTGTAACAAGACCACCATACTTAGAAGTATATTCTTCAAGGAAAGGATATGAAGTTTTGTAGCCAGTAGATAATATAAATCGTTCGACTTCTTCGACAAGTGAGCCATCTTCAAAATAGACATCAATGGTCTTGCCATTTCTATTGACCTCGACCTTGGCAATGCTGCCTCGAGCGTCAACAAACGGTTGTTTGAAAGCATCAGTGATGAACGCAATTACACTCTTGGCAGATAAATATATTGGCCATTGAGCGTAGTCCCTAACTAAATGGACAATATCAATTGAGCTGAAAGCTGCACCAACAATAAGAGTCTTCTTTCCAGTGAAATCTTTGGGATCTCTGTAATATTTGGTGTGTTGGATAACGCCTGAGGGAAGTACGTCGGCAACCGCTTTCAACCCTGGAATATTGTCTACCTTAGGAACATTAAATCTTCCAATAGCAACATATATAGCATCGAAAGTTTCTGTCCACCACTCAGAAGATTTAAAAGTTACCGCTCTACGTAATGTCAAAACCCATGAGGTTCCAGGGCCATTGGGCTGTTCTGCTTTCTCTACAGAGGTGTTATAAGAGACAAGATTCTCTCTTCCCTCAAAAAATGAATCCACATATCTTTTAATGGTGTCAGCTTTTCTAAAAGTATCGTTTTCACCGTATTTTTCAAAGGAATTCAATGTAGACTCCTTAGGTACAGGCTTCTTCCTGAAGGACATCAGGGCGGGGAGGATGTTAGTCTCCAGTTCTGGGTAGATAGAAGCTTCTTCATATCTTCTTCTAGTTTCCTTAGTTTCAACCTTGACCGGCCTGTCTTTTGTACCAATTGATGCAATTTCAGGAATAGATAAGGGGGCGTCAGCATTGGGATCATCAATAGCAGGTAGCAGGCTATCGATTGGAACATTTACCTGTTCATCGTTGTTCCAAGTTCCACCAGAAACTCCCTTTCTTTCAAATACTCTAATGTTTGAAAATCCGTGCTCAAGGAATGTATCTAAAGCGATGGCACCAGATGGCCCTGCGCCAATGATGGCAATACGTTTGTCAGCCCCAGCAGTCATTATGAGATACGTAAGTAGTGTACGGGTAACATATAACAAAGAGAACCCACTAAATAGAATATTAGAATATATAAATATATATATATACTAAATGTCGACTACATAATTCAAGCTCATCATTCGTATAATTCTGATAGCTTGATTGGCATCGTCATCGTTGAAATCACCCCCTGAAAATCTCCCAAATGGCGTGATCGTCATGCGCTCTGTTCGTATGTGGTCTTCCATTTGAACTTCTGGAGGTTGAAGTCCCTGATCCTGAGAACGAATAGCACCATCGTCTGGAGTTTGAACGTCGTGGTCCTGAGAGTGGAATGGCGTCATAGTTTCGATATCATCTGCACGAGTGTGATTTGGGCTCATATCATCTCCCGAGTTCGAAATTTCCACTGGATCGTCGGCCGTGGCCCTTCTCGCTGGTTCGTCCGTGGCCCTCGGACTCAGAGGCACCGCTGTATAATACGTCTCTAAGTCGATGGCTTTGTGACTGGCATAGGGCAAGCGTCTGTGAGGACCTTTATTTGCAAAAGATCATGTTAGCCGGTGTCACGAGAGAATCACGGGACACGGCTCCTTCAGTACCCTAAGTAGCTTGGGAGCTACGAACTAGTAACAAACGTTGACTTGCGAGAAGTCCTTAGGTAAGTGTTCGACTTACAGTAGAAAAGATAATTTAAGTAGGGTAAATTGAGATAGCAAAAGAAGTACAGAAGAATCCCTGGAATCAAATATCTCTTTCAGAATGAGGAGAGGAAAGAGTACTTGAGGGAGAAAACAAAGAATATTTATAATAAACAAGAAAGGGAGAATCCATAGAATAAGAGATGGATTAATGGCGTGAGAAGATACCGAGAATACGGTATCTGATGGCGTGAGTAAAACCAAGGAGATGGATTC
>JAJMAW010000098.1:0-52653 GCA_030565085.1 Sugiyamaella pinicola
CTCCGGCGGCTGGGCTCTGCCCAGACCCGTAGCTCCGCTTCGCGGAGGGCTGGGAGCGTTGGCTAGATAAAGCTGGGTCCGTATAGCGCCCGTATGGCCAACACTCCTAGCCCTCCGCGAAGCGGAGCTACGGGTCTGGGCAGAGCCCAGCCGCCGGAGGCAGACACGAGGGCAGGCGGTGTCATGTTACGACGCTACAGATTGCTCGCAAGAGACAGATGGTTCCATTAAGGAAGTGGGCTATGTCTAGCATTCTTTGTTCACCCCCACGACTGTTTGAAGAAAAGAAAAAAAGAATGTCTTGCGATGTTGCTATTTTCAAAACAAATATAAAAAAGAATGATTTTTTCCATGACTAGTCTCAACTAGAACGTTGCCGTCTACTATATCGAAGAATTAATTTAGAAAAACAATTGAAGATCGTAAAAAAGAATGTCTTACAATGTCAATGTCTCAGAATCGCTGTAGTTTTGACAGGACATTAACTCTAAATCGCAGAAAAGAAATTCAATTCTAAAGGAAGTTGGAAATTAAAGAATTATCATTGTAGTATTACCATATTTTCAAATATAATTTTTATTTTTTTTTAATTGTTTTTTTAATTGTTTTTTTAAAATGTTTTTAATTTTTTTTTTTTTAATTTTTTTTAATTTTTTAAATGTTTATAAAGCTCATGAAGGCGGCAGCACAACAAGCGGAATAGCAGATCGGGTAGGTAGGTGGCATTGACCGATGAACATGAGCTCGTGGAAAGAGGAGCGAGGGCGGAGCGGAGTACCAAAGATAGAGAGAGACCATTCGCCGGGAAATTAGCACTTTACCCCCTGTGGACGAGAGCAGCAACTCCTTCCTCGTATGGACGAGCGCGCGACCAAACGGTCTAGGCAGTGAAGCCATCCATCCGCCTGAGCCACCAACTGCTACTCCATGGACGACGGCAAAAAACCGAGCAACGCAACTTGTCTGGGCAGAGCCCAGCTGCCGGAGGCAGAACAATCACACGTATCATGATGATGTTGATGACTCGTACTCGTCGTTCGTTCTATACGGCGGTGCGTGCAGCGAGCGCGAGCGCGATGACTGTGAATCAGTCTATCAATAGCTTAGTCAGAACTGAGTCAGCGAGAGCACCCTGTCTGACACGGCGGGGGCGCACACCGGCGGCGGCGGCGGCGGCGGCAGTCTCACATGACATTTTAACGTTGTTAACGTTAAATATTTAACCTCTGCCGATGCCGTTAACGTGATAACGGGCCCTGGTCGGGCCGGCCGGTCGGTCGGTCGGTGTAAGAGGGGCTCCTCACCTCACGTCACTCACTCGGGCCCTCACACGCCTCCGGCGGCCGGGCTCTGCCCGGACCCGTTGTGCTCGCTACGCGAGCAGACGCGACTTCCAGCCAGCAGCCCCTGCCCAGCCAGTCGCGTTTTCTCGAGCGAAGCTCGAGCTACGGGTCCGGGCAGAGCCCGGCCGCCGGAGGCAGAGCCCAGCGGGAGCCCAGCGGGAGCCGAGCCCCGAGCGGAGCCAGCGCCCCGGTGCGCCGGGATTGGGCCGACCACAATGGACGAGAGCGCATTCTTGGCTCGATGCGATCTACGTCATTATTCGCTACCAATTAGGCAGGCCACTCTGAGACCGTTGCAATCATAATCGTAATTATGGCTAAGAGCTTATCCGAGCCGACCCCCACCCCCTGGCATATTACTCGGTCAGCCGGGTGCTTCTGTATTCCGTCAGTCCCATCGCTCTGTGGCTCGCTTAACGGTTCCGGGGTTCCCTATCCCCGATCACCGATGCTCGGCTGGGCTCTGCCTCCGGCGGCTGGGCTCTGCCCAGACCCGTTGTGCTCGCTTCGCGAGCTGCTGGGTGTTGGGGGTGGTGGGCTGGCCAGGGTGTCGGGCCAGGCAGGGGTCAAGGCCAGACAGGGGTCAAGCCCAGCCCAGCCCAGAGTCGAAGTCGAAGGCCTGGGACTTGTTAAAATTTATTTTTATATTTGTTTTTTTATCCAGTTATTTATTTTTTTTTCATTTGTAATATAACAGATATCACAATAAAGGGGTGTGTGATGGGAATGGAGTTCCGTGCTGGTTCTTCGGGTCGGACTGGTGCACTGGCCGGCTGGGCTTGACTGGGCTTGACTGGCTGGGCTTGACTGGCTGGGCTGAGCAGGGCTTGACTGGCAGGGCTGCACTGAGCTGGGCTGCACTGCTGGGCTTGACTAACTGGCTGGGCTTGACTGACTGACTGGGCTTGACTGACGGACTGACTGACTGGCTGGCTGGAAACTACAGCGACGGCAGACTGAATTGAAGCCAAGAGTGAAGAAGAATGCATCTATACGTGGTTATACGCTCTTTACACTGTCTAGACTGTTGAGAAGACGGTCGAGATGGTCTGGTCGAGATGGTCGAGACGGTCGACACGGTCGACACGGTCTGGCCAGTCAATTGCACGCGGTATAAACGGAAGTCTATCGGTATTCATCTCGGTATATTCGGTTTCTCATGTTATAGTGTTAACGAATGGTAGTGGTGGTAGTAGCGGTAGTGGTAGTGGTAGGAGTAGGAGTAGTAGTAGGAGTAGTAGGAGTAGTAGAAGTAGTAGAAGTAGTAGTAGGAGTAGCAGTGGCTTGGGGTTGGAGCGGTAGCAGTGGCTTGGGCTTGGGCTTGAGCAGTAGCAGTGGCTTGGGCTTGAGCAGTGGCAGTGGCTTGGACAGTGGCAGTGGCTTGGACAGTAGCAGTGGCTTTGGCTTGGGCTTTGGCTTTGGCTTGGGCTTGGGCTTGGGCTGTAGTAGCTGCTTATGAGCAGTAGCTGGCTGATATTCTACTGTTCTCTCCTCCCAACTGCTACTCCCAGCTGCTACTGTTCTCCCAACTGCTGTGCTACTGCTACCGCTCGCTACTCCTACCGCTCGCTACTCCTACCGCTCGCTACTCCTACCACTACTCCCACTCCTACCGCTACCCCCACTCTCATTCCTATATCGAAACACCTCCAAAATAAAATGGCCTCATCTCCACGATTGATTGCCCACCCAAATTTCCATAGTAGCAGTCTGTGTCGGTCAGCGTGCGTGTTCCCGTGTCCGCCTGGCCTGCCAAACCTGTCGTCGGTCTTCTACTGCCGTCTCCTCTGTCTCCGTGTGCCCATCAAACTTAATCTCTTCTTATAGCTAAAAAAGAAACGAGCGTTTTCGGTCTTCTCTCTCAGGTCGGAAAGGAAATTATAATAAAAAGTGCTGTCTGCCCAGTTAAATGATTTTCTGGCCACCTGATTTATTGATTTTTTTTTGTCATGAAGAAAAGATAACTGATAAATTTTCTTCTCTTTGTGTTTTTTTGTTTTTGTTTATTGTTCGGAGACCACTCGGAGAAAGATCCCGCCCGGTTCACGCGCATTACGGCAGAGGTGGAAGAAGAATTGGAGAGAGAAGAAGAAGAAGAAGAAGAACAAGAAGACAGAGGACAGAGGAAGAAGAAGACAGAGGACAGAGGAAGAAGAAGACAGAGGACAGAGGAAGAAGAAGAAGAAGAAGACAGAGGACAGAGGAAGAAGAAGACAGAGGACAGAGGAAGAAGAAGAAGAAGACAGAAGAAGAAGACAGAGGACAGAGGACAGAGGACAGAGGACATAGGACATAGGACAGAAGACAGAAGACAGAGACAGAAGACAGAAGACAGAAGACAGAAGAATAGGATTGAAGCACAGGATTGAAGCACAGGATTGAAGAACAGGATTGAAGAACAGAACGAAAGAATTGGAGACAGAAGACAGAAGACAGAAAGAATCACCGTCGGAATCAAAATCAGTCGAACCGATAATTCACTTCGTGAGACATGTCTGATACTGCCCCTTTGAGTACTGGTAGTGCTCTCTCTCCATCACGTCATAATGAAAATGAAAGAACAAGAAAAAAAAATCACGACATTCGTCGCTTCTTATGCACTTATCAAGGCTGTAACAAGTCATTCAATCGTAGAGATTATTTAGAACGTCATGCTGCAAATCGTAAGTCATATCTTCTACTCTATTACTCTTCATCTACTAACATTATTAGATCTCCCAGTAAAACCCTTTTATTGTAAATCATGTAATCGATATTTTGCCAGAGGTGATTTATATGAAAATCACCTGGTCACAAAACTGCATGTCAAAAGAGCCAGTGGTGTCCCTGTACCGACTTATATTGGCCCTGTTAAAGGAACTACCCCTAATGATGGTAGTAGTAGTACCACCACCACCACCACCACTAATATTGGTAGCTACAACCTCACCAACAACCTTACCAACCTTACCAATCATCCACATCCTACCCCAGTCCCCATCCCCATCAACCACCAATCACCTATGCAACACCCTATTCAATCTCCTATACATCACTTCCCACCTGTTGTTATTCCTCCTCCATCGGCTAATTATTCATATCCAATACAAATGCCTCCACCACTACAACAGCCACAATTATATGTCAATAATACCTTTTATTCTACACCACCTCAACTACCACTTCATCCATCTCCTCCTCAATTACCAAAACGTAGAAATTCTTCCATTAGCATAGACGGAGGAGGTGCTGCTTATTTTAAAAGAGCCACTCCTAATCCCTCTGATAACCAATCTGCTGAATTATCCCCTCTTCAATCTATTTCCAGCCCTGAATCTCCTCATCTTCAACCTGCCACTTCGTTTGCTTGGATGTTTGATGATAGATCTGATACTGATTTTGCTAGTGCTAGGTATGACCGAGTGTTTCAAAGTTATATCAATCATTATGAAGCCCGTGCTGCTCAATATGTTTCTCAAGGTGGATATAGAGCTAGATCTCCAGCAATCTCTATTAGTGATGAAATGGGTACGCAAATACTCGATATCCTCGACCCTACTAATCAGTATAATCTATCTTTTGATTTGCTGGTTTATTATATCAATGTTGTTTGGTCCTCTGTAGAGGCTGTTAATGTGTTTATCCATCGACCAACCTTTTATTGTGATTTACAGACTCCTCAATTACTATCTTCATTAGTAGTACTAGGAATGTCCATTTCCCAAGATGTCGCTGTGATTACACTAGCTAAAACACTCTATATGAGAGTATTTGATGCCGTGAAAAGCGCTCTTGCTGTAGAAAGACGTTCTCCCACAATTACCAATGTGGACGGCAGAGATATAACACCAACTTTTGGTAAAGATATTAGTCTTTTACAAGCAGTTTGCATTTTAATCCGATTCGAAAGCCATATTATCGGCGGCGATAAAATCGACGAGTCGCACTCGGTTTCAAATGGAAAATGGCTTATTGAACGTTATTTATGGGCTCTGATTCCTAAAATCACTGCACTGGGAAACCACCCACATTTTGACATCAATAGTTCATCATCCAGTAGTAGATCTTCTCCAGTTGACCGAAATCGTACAATACATTTTGTATATGGAGAAATAAACAGAAAAGGTTATCGACTGTTTGAAAATGTCGATCCTGTTCTTCAATGGCAAGAATGGGCCAAATATGAAGCATGTAAACGAGCTGCCCATTTTGCTTTGTATTGTGATTGTGTTCATACTCTTGGAAGAGGCAATTCTAGTTATCAGCTATCTATTTTCGATATCGATACTCATATGCCATCAGCTGAATGTCTTTGGAGAGCTTCTTGTTATGAAGAATTCTATGGAATCGTCGGCCCACAACGATTTATACGAAATGTCCCTTATTTGTATGTTATAAAGAGTATGCTACGATTCCCAAGGTTAGGAGAAGACGACGACGATCCTGGTTCGTCTTCTAATTACCCATGGTCATTGTTCACGCTCAGTGCTGTGATATACGGTTTGCTTTCAACAGCTAGAGCAATGAATGGAAATACTTCGTCTCCGGAAGAAGTGATGGAAAGATTGAGAACTAATGGCCCTAATGGGTCTTGGCTGGTAGACTTCTTTGATCGTGGTGTTCAGGTCCGGTTGTTAAGAGGGTTTGATATGTGGACAAAATACTTTGAAGCCGCTTCGGGCAATTCAAAAAATCAATATCCTTTCCAGATGTTTGGTAATAAGTTTGATAATATCAATATTATTGGCAAAGTGCATGTTCAAAGCAATACGCCTATTTTCATTGATTTCATTCTTCTGATTCTGTTAAACTATCATGCTGCAAAGATTCTCATGTGCGAAGAAGTCAAAAAAGTGGCTGGAATTGCTACTGACCTATTACAATGGGTCCAGCATGACCCGTCACCTATTTTCAGTCATTTCTCAACTGATGAATATGCCTATTGGGCTCGAGCTGACGAAACTCGTGACATGGTGTCAACTGCCTGTATGTTTTTAGTCCGTGCCACTGCTGCTCAGAGATTACTCAATCGAGACCGAGCAGAAAACCTCTTTCTAGGTGTCGTCACTTATTATTCTGTTCTTATCATTATGCTTTATAATCATTTCAAAGATGTTGCAAATGACGGTCTGATAGGACTTGGTGGTCGTTCCCTAGCTGATAATCGAGCTCTCACCGGGGCCGTCCCCAGAAACACCACCTCCTTTGAGACGCCATCATCATTAATATCCCGCCAGTCTCGCGAAACGTCTCAAGACGATGAAAAAATGATCCATGAAGCTACAAGCTATCTGCACTACATCTGGGCCAAAACAACAAACTCTCCTGTCCAAGCAGAAAACAACGACCTTCTCCCCGTAACCGGATCGCTCTCCTCCGTCATCACCCTAGGAGCTTGGCTTCTCCGAGGAGTCAATATAGGCATGTCCCAAACCGGAGGGCAGATCTTACTACAACTACATAGTCGTCTTTACCCACCTGCTCCTCCAAGCGCAAGCAACGAGTTCAACCGCTCGAATTATTTATTCTAATAGATGCAATTCCAACGCGCCTTTGTCGCCTCCGGCGGCTGGGCTCTGCCCAGACCCGTTGTGCTCGCTTCGCGAGCTGCGTGGTGTTAGACTGGCGTGTATTTATATGCAGGGCCGTACAAACAGAATGCAGGGTCATACTACAGAATGCAGGGTCCAATCCTTCCAGACTTGAATATGGCGACTAATTGTTTCGCTCGTACTCGTACTCAACACGTAACTTCACCACCTGATCACCAGCTATTTGGTTACGAAACAGCAATGGTTATTTTAATAAGAGCAGCGTTGTGGCTCTTACCCCTGAATTTCACGTACGCTGCTGATACCGACGGAGTGAGCTCTGACGCCGCCTGGTCGGGTAGCCAGCCAGCCATACCAGAAACAATTACAGCCCGGTAGAGAGCTATCCCGACTGGCTGGAGCTCAGTCGACAGGGCCCAGCCCAGCGTGTACACTCCCTCGAGCGAAGCTCGAGCTACGGGTCTGGGCAGAGCCCAGCCGCCGGAGGCGAACCAGTTTACCCCCGAAACTGGCCTCTATCTCCCATTATAGTAATACTCCCAACTGTAGACAAGAGAGTAGTGCTATACGAACTCGCTCAGAAGACCCCGATAAAAGAGTGGCACCGGCTAGTTCAGCCCAGCAGTGACGGCCCCAGCCTGGATGGGATGATTCCGCCTGGTTGTCAGTCAGCCCTTATTAAAAGCTGCGGTTGCTTTGCTAGCCGTACAGGCAGAGAAAGAAAAGAGTCAAAGAGGACCGCCGTATGCCACGCCAGCGCTAGGCAGGTTCAGCCGGCCGATCCAGGAAGTGCACGGCCGGTTTGTCAAGCGAGAGTAGAGTTTTGTCACACTTTGAACGAAGACACACATTCAAACTCATACACATCTTCTGGACAGTGAATTGAGAATATTTTCAGTTCTGTCACGATTCACAACACTGGAGAGGGCCATATAGGTGGAGAATAAGTGAGAGAACATCTTTAGCGGCATCACGGAATCTTTTCGGACCACAGTACACGAGAGGCAGTCGGGGCAATAAACAGCGATATAGCGACTCGGACAGCGAGTTGGCGAATTTGTTCAAAGTCCAGTTGAAGACGAGATTTCAAGTGAGATCAGAGCGAGCAAACTGTGGCCAGCATCAACGTCAGCGTAGTCGACATCGCATCACCACAAGAACCACCAGCGTGACGATTAAAACAGTTCGTTTGCGACACCGACACAAAACCATTCTTTTGGAGGAAAAATATAAAAAAACAGCGACTGAAAACAAAGAGACAGGGCGAAAATGACTACGAAACTTCGTGTCACTGGTAAGTAGACTCGTCCCCCATCCTGTTGTCTGGCCCTTACGCCTCCGGCGGCTGGGCTCTGCCCAGACCCGTTGCTCGCTTCGCTCGAGCAGAGTGTTTGTAGCATATCTCCGCGAAGCGGAGCCAACCGGTCTGGGCGGAGCCCAGCCGCCGGAGGCAGAGTGCCCACCCCCCAGGACGACGACGACGATGACGACGAAACTAACAGAGTGGCTAGTGATTGCGGCAGATGCGCTGTATAAGAGAGATTTGCTTCGATTGCCTGATCCGTTTGCAGTCATCACTGTGGACGGAGGGCAGACGAAGTCGACTTCGGTGATTCGCAAAACGCTGAACCCGTACTGGAACGAATCGTTTGATGTTGATGTCACCCCGAGGTCGATTTTGGCTATCCAGATCTTCGACCAGAAAAAGTTCAAGAAGAAGGATCAGGGGTTTTTGGGTGTCATTAATATACTGATTTCGGACGTGATTGATTTGAGTGTCGGAGGTGATGAGATGCTGACAAGGGATTTGAGGAAATCAAACGATAATTTGGTGGTTAATGGCAAATTGATTGTGAACTTGACTACTAATTTGAGTACCCCGATTGGCAGAGGCGGCGCAGGAGGAGGTGCAGCCAATACTACCACCACTACCACTGCCACCGGTTCAGCAAATGCGAGACCTCTCTCGATGAATGGAGGCACTGGTGCATCGGGTCTGGCAGCCACATCTACAGGAAACTCGGACGTTGGCCCATCTAATGGAGGAGGAGGAGCGCGTGCGATCGTCCCAGGGAGTACTCCGTTTGGATCGCCAGCATCGGCTTCAGCATCTGGTCCACCACCAGCGGCATCGAACGGTGTTTCGTCATTGAACGCTACAGGTACAGCCCGTCAACCGTTGTCTTCATTTGAAGACCAATTTGGTCGTCTTCCGGCTGGTTGGGAACGAAGAACTGATAACCTTGGACGAACATATTATGTGGATCACAATACTCGTACTACTACTTGGACTCGTCCATCTGCCAACTTGTCGGAAACAGAACAGGCTCAGCAACGAGTGGATAGACAGAACACAACTGATTTGGAAAGACAGCGTCATCAGAATAGAACTTTACCTGAAGATCCTAGTAGAGGTACATCTCCCAGACCACCAATGATAGGCTCGAGTTCAGGGTCTAGTAGTGGTCCTGATGCATCTACTATGACGACTAGTGGTTCTGGTTCTGGTTCTGGTTCTGGTACTGGCGTTGCTGCTGCTATTAGTAGTGGTGCTGCTGCTCCTGGCACTGCCAATGCAGTACAGATGATGAACGCCGGTGCTACAACTGCTGGGCTAGGAGAGCTGCCGTCTGGATGGGAACAGAGGTTCACACCAGAGGGTCGACCTTACTTTGTAGACCACAATACTCGTACTACGACGTGGGTAGACCCTCGTCGCCAACAATACATTCGAATGTATGGCGGTCCCAATGCTAATAATACGACGATTCAACAACAACCAGTATCTCAGTTAGGCCCACTCCCCAGCGGCTGGGAAATGAGACTGACAAATACAGCAAGAGTATATTTTGTGGATCATAATACAAAAACAACTACTTGGGATGACCCTCGACTACCATCAAGTTTGGATCAAAACGTCCCTCAGTATAAGAGAGATTTTAGAAGAAAACTTATATACTTCAGGTCACAGCCTGGATTGCGTATTCTGCCAGGTCAATGCCATGTCAAGGTTCGTAGAGATCATATTTTCGAAGATTCTTATCAAGAGATTATGAGACAATCACCTCAGGACTTGAAGAAACGACTCATGATTAAGTTTGATGGTGAAGAAGGTCTTGATTATGGTGGAGTGTCTAGAGAATTTTTCTTTTTACTATCGCATGAAATGTTTAACCCATTCTACTGTCTGTTTGAATATTCTGCCCATGATAATTATACGCTACAAATCAACCCTCATTCAGGCATTAATCCCGAACATCTCAACTATTTCAAATTCATTGGCAGGGTCGTAGGATTGGCAGTGTTCCATAGAAGATTCTTAGATGCGTTTTTCATTGGCGCGTTCTATAAAATGATTCTTCGTAAACGAGTGGTGCTGGAAGATATGGAAGGTGTTGATGCCGAGTTTTATAAAAATCTCGAGTGGATGCTGGATAATGATATTACTGATATTCTTGATTTAACCTTTTCTATTGAGGACGACCAGTTTGGAGAGATTGTGACTGTGGATCTGAAACCTAATGGAAGGAATCTTGAAGTGTCAAATGATAACAAACTAGAGTATGTTGAAGCAGTTACAGAGTGGAAGATTTCCAAACGAGTTGAAGAACAGTTCCAAGCGTTTGTTACTGGATTCAATGAATTGATTCCTCAAGACCTTGTCAATGTGTTTGATGAACGAGAATTGGAATTGCTCATTGGAGGCATTGCCGAAATTGATGTCGATGACTGGAAAAAGCATACCGATTATAGAGGATATAGTGAGAGTGATGAAGTTGTACAGTGGTTTTGGAAATGTGTCCGTTCATGGGACTCGGAACAAAAGTCACGACTGTTGCAATTCACTACTGGTACATCACGTATCCCTGTTAATGGATTTAAGGATCTTCAAGGCTCGGATGGCCCTCGTAGATTCACTATTGAAAAAGCTGGCGAGGCTCAACATTTGCCTAAATCCCATACATGTTTTAATAGGGTTGATCTTCCACCATATAAGGATTACGAATCACTAGTTCAGAAGCTATCATTGGCTGTAGAAGAGACTGTTGGATTTGGACAAGAGTAAATAATTGATTTTATCTATGAAAAGTTTACAACCTGTATCATCATCATCATCATCATCTCACTGATCAGAAAATGCAACTTTCCGCCGTACTATATTTTTTATCAAAACCATTAAATTATTGTTTATCTATCTTTATTTCTTTTTCTTTTTCGGAGATTTTTTTTCCACGATTGGCTAGGCAAATTTTTTTTCTTATCTGTCTGCCTGTCTGACTCGGGACGGACAGATGAGAAGTGTTTACTCGCCCCCGCCGACCCCCTCCTCATCGTCATCCTCGTCCTGGTCCTGGTCCTCGTTCTCGTCCTCTTGGCCTCGAGCCATATCATTCAGTCGCTGTATCTCGCACGTCGTACTCGAGCGAAGCTCGAGCCACGGGTCTGGGCAGAGCCCAGCCGCCGGAGGCAGAGCAGGCGACGAAGAAGGAGAGAGATAGAGCGAGCTCCGGAACCGGCGGCGACCAACGGCGCTCAGCTCGGACCGCCGTTGGACTGGGCAAAAGAATGTCTCACTCGGTCTCTTAAACTGGTGCTTCGACCAGCCATCAGAGACAGAATGCGTCCTGAGTTGACTGGTCGGATACCGCTATATTTCCCAAAAGGGATATAAGCTTAGATAAGGAACCACTTTGCTCGCGCGCCTAGAATGTCCGAGGGAGGAAAACGCAGATAAGCGATCACGTGAATGGTAGTACGAAGGTCGACAGTAGGTGATAAAAATGTCTCGGATAGGATTTTTTTTCCTTCTTCTTCTTCTTCTTCTTAACTTTTTCTTCAAGAATAAAAAAGTGAAAGAGAAAGAGAAAGAAAAAATGACTGCTGGTGAAAACAAACCTCTGCTAAAGAAAGCAGATGATACCAAAACCTACAGCACCCTCAGTACCAGTACTAGTAGTGCTTCTCTAGGTGGAGAAGAAGTTGTAGGAACGACTTCTAGTTCAACAAGCTCCATCACCAGTTCTTCAACAGACGGTAAGAAGCTTACCGGTCTTCGGTTCGTGGTAGTATGTTTTTCACTATACTTTGGAGTATTTGTAGCTGCTCTTGACGGTACTGTGGTTACTTCGTTGCTCAGTCATATTGCTTCGGACCTTCATGAACTACCCCGTATTTCATGGATTGCTACTGGTTATCTGGTTGCCTGTGCTGCGTTCCAGCCTTTGTACGGAAAATTATCGGACATTTTCGGCAGAAAAGATGTTCTTATGTTCTGTAATGTTGCATTTGGTGTCGGTTGTTTGCTATGTGGGTTCTCCCATAGCCTCGAAACATTGGTTTTGGGTAGAGTAATCTCAGGTATTGGTGGTGGTGGTATGTTGTCGTTATCTACTATTGCCTTGAGTGACTTGGTATCTTTGAGACAGAGAGGTATTTACCAAGGTATCGGGAACATTGCCTTTGGTATTGGTGCTGGTGTAGGTGGTGTATTTGGTGGTATGGTTACAACAAAGTATGGTTGGCGTATGGCTTTCAACTCACAGGTTCCTGCTGTTCTTATTTCATCTTTATTAGTCGCTGTGTTTACTCCTCAAACAAAACCCAAAGCTGACGATTTAGTACCTGTTCAAGAAGCTGAGGCTATTGAGGAGGCTTACGAGACTGAACATCACGAGCATGATGGACCTGTTAGTCACCCTGTAAAATACGTTAAGAAGACTGCTCTTTCCAGAATCGATTTCTTGGGGTCTTTTACTCTTGTATCGAGTTTGATTTTCCTCATGTTGGCTATTTCTACTGGTGGTAGACAATTCCCCTGGAGTCATCCCTATATCGTTGGATCGTTTGTGGTTGCTGCTATATTTGTGGGTCTATTCGTGTTTGTTGAATTGAAAGTAGCTAATGAACCAGTTCTTCCCATGCAGATTTTCACTCATCGTACAATCATTGCCTCGGCTACAACCAACATGTTTATGACTATGAGTGTATATGGAGTGCTATTCTTTGTGCCCGTTTGTCTCACATCAGTTTATAATATGAATCCTACTGAAGTTGGACAGCGTCTGATATCTAATTTTGTTGGTGTCGCCATCGGCTCTTTCGGCGCAGGTGTATATATGAAGTCCACTGGCAAATACTATAAATTGGGAATAATCGGCCCAATTCTCTATATTATTGGCATGGCAGTTATTTGCCGACCTAGTCTATTGTCACAGACTATTTGGCAGCATACTTCGTTGTTTATCAACGGTATCGGTTATGCTGCCATGCTTACAGTAACATTGTTAGCTCTCATTGCAGCTGTGCCTCATGAGTTCCAAGCAGTTACTACTTCCATTCAATACGCCTTCCGAGGTATTGGCTCGACCATGGGTGTTTCCATTGCATCTTCAATTTTCCAGAATGTACTTGCCGCTCGTTTACGTAGCAATGTCACTGGGCCTGGATCCGAAGAAGCTATTCGCCGAGTTCTGGACTCGGTTGAGGAGATTCGTAAAATCCCCATCGAGTTCCAGCCAGCAGTTATCGCTGCCTACAACAGCGGCTGTATCGCTGTCTTCGTCACCTCGCTTGCTTTAGCGGTGGTTGGATTATTGACTTCTGCCATGATGGAAGAACATGAGTTGCATACTAGTATTGATAGGGAAGAGGGAGGCGCTCCTATACATCAGACTGAGGTCTAAAATAGGTAACATTTTTTGTGTAGAAATAGATATGACTTAGTAATGCGTTTTTCTGGTACTGCCTCCGGCGGCCGGGCTCTGCCCGGACCCGTTGTGCTCGCTTCGCGAGCTCTTCATAAATATAATACTGAATGAATAAAAATAAAAAAATATTAAATAAGCAGACTTCAAACCTCTGTATTATCAAGAGGTCTAGGCTTCTCGTCTATTCCTTGTAAACCAATCTTTAAGAAAGGAGTTAAAAGTAATCCAAGTGCCGCCATACCAACTGCCAACCATTCTCCAGCATGGTATCCTTTTAACAATAATTCTGGTGAAGCGGTTTCTTGATTCTGTACAATCGTGGAAACCACCGCTGATGAAGCGGCAAGACCGATTGTAATTGAAAGCTGAAGGTTGGTGTTGAACATGCCTGCTGCTGATGACTGTAAGTTCGAGCTTACTGATCGAAGGATATGGATATTACCCACATTATATGCTAAATCAGCACCAATTACTGCGAGAAGCATGGATGGAAATGGCAGCGCCCAATAACTGACGCCCATTGGAATCAATGCCCAAATCAATGATGTTGCTACGTAACCAGTATTACCAGCCAATAATAAATATCTTCCAGGGATCTTATGTAATGTAAAAGCAGCGAAAATATTCACCGATATTCCAAATACCGCGAATGGAATAAGATAAACAGCTGCTAAGATAGGGCTTACACGCAGAACTTTTAGGAAATATAATGGGCAGTAATATGCGGTGATTCCGTTAAATGACATCCATCCACAACTGCTGACTAGCATACACAGAGCAACTCCTGGATATTTCCAGACAGACATCGGCATCAATGGATGTGACGGAATATAGTTTTCATAGAAACAGAATCCTGTAACTAGTAAAACACCCACAATAAGTAGCGAGATAATAGTTGGAGATCTCCATCCGTTTGGTAGTGAATTAGCTTGGGTGATTGCAAATGTGAAAATAGTCAATCCACTAGTAGCAAGAATAATTCCTCCGTAATCAAAACTTGCAAGTTTCTCTTTCAACGTTTTCGGAGGATGGTCTGTTCCGTTATCATTTGTATTCATCGGATAGGGAACCATTTTCCAAACGCCAATAGCCCCAATTGTGTATAGAACTGTTAGGAAATAGAGAATAGCCTTCCAACTAAAAAATTCACAGAAAATCCCTCCGCCAACGATACCAAACGTATAACCGATAGGTGCACCGCCAGCGAATGAAGCCATGACTTTATTTTTTCTAATGCAAGGTTTGGAATAAATAGTGCTGAGAATGCCAACCGCTGCCGGCGGTGCTGCTGCTGCTGCTATGCCTTGGATACTTCTTGTAATACAAAACGTAATAAACGATTTGGTAAATGCTCCAGCTAGGGATGAAATAGCATAGATTGCATAACTTGCTAACAAGGTCTGCTTTCTACCGAATGTATCAGCAACACCTCCCATAAATAGTAGAAAAGAGCCACAGGCCAGACTAAACGATGCCAAAGTCCAAGTTAATGAACCGTCAAAGACCCTAAACTCGTTTGCAAGTTGAGGCAACGCCAATTGGAAAGCTCCAGTACTTATGTTTCCAACCGCTGGAGCCATGGTCAGCAGGGCAACACAGATAACTTCATGGAAAGTTGATGTGAATTGTTTAGGTCTATCCGACAACTTCCGACCGTGATTTACTATATCTTCTTCGTGATCCTCATTGTTACTGGGTACAGCAGCTAAAGAGTGATGGCTGTCTCGCTTCGAGAAATAACTAGCTGCAGCACTTGAATGACCGCCATTTTCCTCCAAAATATCCAATTCAGTGGATGATTCTGTTGTGATATTTTTCGACATTGGTAAATAAAATTAAGAGCTTCCTGCTAGATCTGCAGGGATATTCCCTATCAAGATAACCGGGTGTTCTTCCTCCTTATCAATTCAGTAAAAGGCCCTGCGTGAACAAGTCTCTTATTCTGTGTTTACAGGTACTATTAAATAAATAACAGTGTAATATAATATATAGAGAAAATGTTGACCCTTTATATTTGCGATTATATTTGCATGTACTAACGTCCCGTTTGTCCCAGCACTGCTCTAATATTAATTAATAATAATATTACACCACTTTCTGTTGATCATACTACTCATAGAGATTATATCCTCCTAATACAGTATTCTATCCAGATGCTTCTCCGACTAGACAATTAGCTATATTTATAAGGTTGTGATATGAACTGATGGCCCCCACGAAGGTGAAAAAAAAGTATTTATGCAAGTAAAACACTCAGAACGCACGTTCTGATCTCGGGTATTTAAATGAATTTCCCCGATACGCCTATTAGCCGTACCGTAGTTTCTCCGATAAGATAACAGAGATAGAGATAGAGATGAGTTATATTACCACATTTGTACATGATTCCTTAATTAATATATCGCGCGAATCACACGATATTGTTTGCGAAGCAACCACCACAAGCAAAAAATAGAAACTTCCATTAAATACACGTGACAAATTTGTTTATAATATACTTTATACTTTATAATCTAGCAGCCTTCACTTGTTCAGGTACTAAATCAACCACCTTACCAGTGGTGAAAGCAGATTTCAGATTTCTAATAACAGTCAATTCCATTTCCTTTCGCGGTTCAACGGCATGGGTACCCACGTGAGGTAACAGAAGTACATTTTCATTGGCAAGCAAACCGGGATCGATTTTTGGTTCATTTTCAAAGACATCTAAACCTGCAGATGATACCTTACCCGATTCCAGAGCCTTCACTAAAGCCTTTTCATCAATAATGGCACCTCTTGCAGTATTGACAATAACTACACCATCTTTACATTTGGCCAATGCCTGACCATCGATAATATGCCTGGTATTGGCATTCAAAGGTAAACTTAGTGACAACACATCAGACTGAGATAATAGTTCTTCAAATGAAACATATTCTGCAACTCCTTCCTCTTCTTTAGGCAGCTGATGACGGTTATAATAGATAATCTTATCGAATCCTAGAGTAGCAGCTTTGTCACGGATAAGACTGCCAATACCACCCAATCCCAAAATACCCAATACCTTGCCAGCAGGCTCATGTGCTTCTGGGGTAGTACGGCACCAATTACCTCTACGTAACTCATTGGCTAAACGATTGAAATTTCTCAACGCACCCAAAATTAAGTAAATCGCCGTGTTGGCAGTAGCATTGGCAACAGCATCAGGGGTATTCGATAATTGAATATTTCGTTTAGTCAAACTCTTGACATCTACAGAATCATAGCCAGCACCATTATGACACACATATTTCAGAGTTTCGGGGAAATTACTAATGATTTCTTCATTAATACCATGAATAATATGATCGGAATGATGGGTATTGTAAATTGCAGTAACATCCTTATATTTACCATGAAGATCAGAGATAAACTCTTCGCGAGTTTTCGAGCTAAGTTCAACCAATTCAGCAAACTCAGCAAGCTGTTGATATTCAACTTTGGCGTGAATGATCTTTCCCAACAGAAGAAGCTTATTAGATTGAGTCATTTCGAGTAAATATTTTCTATTATTGATGGAAATAAAGAGACACGAGAAAAAGGGAGATAAGAAAAAAAAAGTTCGACCAAAATTTTTTGTTCTTCTTATATATAGTCTGTTCACCCCCACTCCTGTCATCCCCCACCCCCAATTTCCCATCCCACTTGAGCGCTGTCGATCATTTGGGGGTAAATGCCATCTAGTGTGGGGTTAATCATTGGTGATTTAATATTTTTTCATCATGTTCCTCCCGGAATTGTAAATAACAAATCCACTTCTTCTAATGAAAGTCCCTTGGTTTCCTTGAAGAAGAAAAAAACAATTGGCACAAAACAGACATTGACAACCGTGAATATTATAAAAGTTTTATAACCAATATGTTGGATGGCCGGACCACTTGCTGAAACCCATAGATAATTACAGAGCCAGTTGACTGCAACACTGAGTGACTTGATAACTCGTTAGTACAAACGGATGCTATGTGATGGTCACCCTCTTTCCATCCATAACTCACCGTTCCTTTCATCCTTAAATGTAAAGGGAGTATCTCTGATGTGTATACCCATACTGAAGATTGCATTCCTATAGTAAAGAACGTCTCAAACAGAAATAGCATTGCTGCTGCTCCAATTGCAGCAGAATGTTTTATCGAAGTGCCTCTTTCCACTTGTGACACAAGAGCTGTTTGAATAGCCATTACCAGCCCTTGACCAGATATACCCACCAGAATCAAAGGTTTTCTTCCAATTCTGTCTAGGAGAAACCAGGGGATAAATGAAGCCATAAACAACCAAGTTTGAAGGATTCCCGACATTAGTCCGGAGATGCCCGATAGTCCAACTGTATCAAACAATGACGAAGAAAATGCTATTATTGCATTTATACCTCCTAGTCTGTATTATCCTTGTTAGTTTCAATATTCAGCAACGGATTTGTTGTTACATACTGTTGAAAAGCTTGAATTGCACAAGCTGTCCACATTCTTCGTGCTGATTGAATTCCATCTTTACAATAGAAATCTCTCCATGACCCTATTGCTTCTTTCCTTTCCAATAAAACAGTTTCATGGATTGCAGTAAACCGTTCGAGAACTTTTGCTTTATCTGAATCGGTTATCTGATCATAACTATATCCTCGTAATGCAGCAAGTACGTCCTTTGCTTCCTCGTGATACCCGTTAGCAACTAGCCATCGTGGTGATTCGACACTGACCAATGATAAGATTAAGATACCTGTTATAAATACAATCGGAAATGCGGTAGGGAATCTCCAAGCGACTGTTGAGCGTATATATGACAGTCCAAAATCTATCCAGTATGCAATTGCAATGCCAAAGTCTAAAGTTGAACAGTAGATAGCTACATATAAGCCCCGAGTAGCTTTAGGGCTAATTTCAGCTTGTAATACCGGTACTGTTGAGTTCACTATTCCGATTCCTATACCTGACACAATCCTGCCAACAATCAATTGGCTCCTCGTATAAGAAGAGCTCTGTAATACAGCCCCCAGAATGAGTATAATGGATCCTAGTCCGATACATTGTCTCCGACCTATTGATTCGCCAATTATAGATGTGGCGACTGCCCCAAATAAGCCACCCACGTTGTATATAGCAACAATTGTGCTTATAATAATTACTGGTGGGAAATCAAACGTTCTTCTAAAGGGCTCTCCATTAATAAATCTGCAATGTTAGAGATGCTCGAAATATATCGATACCCAGCAATTCTTACCCGCCCATCAAAGCATTATTATAGCCGACAACAAGAAATGCTAAACAACTCATCAGAGTCGTAGCATATAGGAGCATATGTTTTTCTCGAAGCCAACTTGCTCCAGTTGGATGATTACCGTATATACCAAGTACTCTTGTCTTCATAGTATGCTGGTATTCTAACAATAATTCTATAATACATGCTCATACACGAAGACTATGTCTGTCAATCAGAGTTGTTATCCAGATAGGAAACTTTAACATTTCGGATATGCTTTTTCAATTTCGGAAAAAAAAATTTATTAATAAATATAAATAAGAAAAGCATGCAATAAAATAACAATAACTAGTTCAATATCCCACGGCAGCAGTAGGAGCTTCCTCTTCGTCATCACTTCGTTCAATATAGTCAACGCGCCCAAGACTTCGCTCAACGCAATCATCGAGTATATCGCACATTTCCTGAAGCGCAAACCATTTACTTCCTCTCAAAGATAATATAACCCACTTGAGTAATCCTACAGTTCTATTCTTATGCTGCATTTGTTCCAGCTGAGCAGGGGTCTGAGCTTCATTCATTCTCTCGAGGAATGATCTTCCGCTTTCTGCAGCCATGGCCCACTCATGATCCTTCAATTGTTTCAATTGAGGTGATTCGGGGCCAGATTCCCTAACTCCAGCCATTAGGCTTGACTCCGGGCCCTCTAAAGAATAGGAATATGCCCAGAATACCATTGTACAATGAACAATCATGACTGAACGATGCACAAAAATATCTTCAGTGACAGTATATCCGGCAAGATGGGACCCTGAATCAGAGCCTGCTATATTTAAAACTCCGTTCGGTTTATCCCCAGTAATGAAAACACAATATAGTGCTTTGATAGCATGGAACGCGGCCTCTTGAGCAGCAGGAGTCTTGACCCAATTGTAAATATACTTCTTTGCCGACTGAAAATCTCCTGAATGAGACGCTCTACCCATAATTCGCCGATCGCCACAAAATACTCGCAAGTCATATCTAGCAACGCGGATATAAATATGAAGCATGTGATAAGTTGTTTCGGTGACTGGGTAGTTGTTGGCATAATTATATTCCGCATCGGAATTACTGTCGCCAGTGATACTTTTACCACTGCCGCTCACGACACTTCTACTGTCATTTGTTGCCAATTCCGCTTGCTGCTGTAAATCTTCTTCTTCGCGTTCTTGTACTGCTAATGCACTTTTATAGTCCTGAAGTTCAAAATCAAAAGATCGAACTAGAATTGTTTTCCAACTATCCCTGAAAGATCCCCAACCAATTGAAGAAATATGTTGGGCCTGTTGTGACATTTGGATAGCAATAGATAAGATGCCTGCTCTTAGGGCCTGACTCGCAAATCCGGTTATCCCCACTGGTTTAAGATTCAGGACCCTCTTTAGTGCCTCTAAGAAGAGCACTGGAGGGCTAGAACTTAGTTTTGTACGTTCATCATTTGTTGAATTCCATATTTTGTCATCACAAGGTAAGGAAAGTTTCATTTCATGCGCACCCATTAGTAACCCATGACCAAATAAAATAGAGTGTAAAACATCCAAAATAAATGCCATGAAAACAGCTCTCTTGATGGATTCAGCCTCCACCCACTTCCTCCAAGTACTACCAACTTCGCTTCCCTGAGTAGAAAACGCATAGGCAGGATTCAGTAGAGTAGATCCCCTACGAATCAACTGTAAAGTGGCACCATGATGAATATGAGCTCTTTCATGTAATTTTCTTGTACTCATTGTTTTCTCATATACTTCCAATAATAATAGACTCTGTAGAATTGGAAGTTTTGTTGGAGGGTGGAATCCCGGAGAACTAAATATTATCCATCTGAAGGGCTCAGCAATAGCCATTGCGAGATCTCTTGCTCCATCATAAGATGCACCAATTAATATCATACTCAATAATAAATGAGGAGATGCACTCTCTGCTTCAAAAGATATCTTATGTAAAATGGGAAACTGAATATGAAAGTATTTCCAATATAAGTCAAAATAATGATTAATATTTTCCAGATTGAATTCAGAGGAAGAACCAACCGCGGGAATCAAATTTATGAGCTCCTCAAGTTTGTTTTCAGAAATCAATCGTGCTTGAGAGAATGAGGGAGGTGTAGATAATTGAGAGAAATCAATCAATGGTAATTCATAATACGAAGGGACACTAGAAGAAGCGAAAAAGTCTCTGCTTCCTAAAAACATTGAATCAGAGAAATACCAGTCAATCAATTCTGCAGAAGTAGGCGATAACGCCGAGCCAGGAATATTAGCTGTTGTTCCATTATACAATGGTTTCAAAGCTGCTGGTGTAGAAGCCGATGTGGGTACAGGCGGACCATAGCCACTATAAATAGATGTACCGCCCGTAGATACAGACGAATGACGTGGAGAATTGGAAGCATACAAAACGTTATTGCTATTAGGAGAATAAGAGGTGGGATTAAGGTATGTCGGAGTATTGGAGATTAATGGTTTGGTTACAACTACTGTGGTAGGTTTAACATTGTTGGAAGCTATTGGGGTACTAGTTGTAGCAGTAGGAGTAAGAATAGCATTAATCTCCATTCCGTTCGGACTATTAGCGTTGGCATTTTCCTCAGAGCCCTGCCATTGCTTTGACGATACCAATTGCTGAAATCCTGGTAGTGAAGGTAGTGGACTACGAGATTCGGGCCCAATAATAGGATCAAGAGGTGGTGGTGACTGTACTGGAAGAGCAGGAAATGCTCCTGACGGTATTAGTCTGGGAGGGTCGATTACACCAGCTCCATTGCCTTTAGGACCGGGAAGTGGTACATTTTGAAATTGAATATCATTAATGAACGGTCGCTGAGGAATGTATTGGTTATACTGATGGTTGGATAATGGAGACTGAGAATGCGAATGCGAATGCTGTGGCTGAGGTGATATGTTAATAGCAGCAGAACTAGAAGATGGTGAACCAGGTATATTACTAGTATTATTGTTCCATTGACTTATTTGATGAGGCCGAAAGGTTTGATTGCTGCTAGTATTCACGGGATAATTATTTCGGATTTCACCCACCTCGAGCTCCTCTTGCTTCGGAGAATACTGCCGTACATTCATTTGCATTTGAATAATTGGCAGATCGGATTTAGCAAGAGCTTCTGCTTCTTGTCGCTTTACATGTCGTTCAATATGTCTTGTTCTTAGGTCCTCACGTACAAATGATTTGTCACAATCCGGCCAAGTACAGTTGAACATTTGTTTAGGAGAATGATTCAACCTGTGTCTTGTCAGGTGTTCTGACCTAGTGAATTTCTTATCACATCCTTCCTCGTCACAAGCAAATACTTTTTCAAGACCTTTTCTAGATTTCGCCTTCCTTTTACGTTTCGGGCGGTCTGATTGTAGTTGTTGACCAGAAGAAATATATTGTTGAGGACTGTTTTGATCTGTTGTATCTGACGGTCCAGATGGTGTTATTCCTGACGTATAATATAGATTGGAAGCTGGTGGAACTCCTGTAGCTGGTTGAATCATATGATGATCCGGCCTGGCAGACGAAGTTGCCTGATTGAAGGACATTTTATACTGTTTCACTCAGCTAACAAAGATTTAAAGCTTAATTTATATCCCCACTTTTCTTCGTCTCGCTTTTCAAATCAACAACGTATTTTTTTTCTCTCTCTCTCACTCCTGTCAAGAATGTCTCACCCGGATCGCCGGTTCCGGTTGGGAATTTGATCTATATGAGAGAATACCACAAGTTATAAAAAAATGTGGAGTTATAAGGGATCAACGGCTCAGGCAGGAAGGAGAAAGGGGGAAGAGAGACTGGGCACGTTATTATTATATACATATGGAAGTATGCAGAATCGGTGACTCCTACCCTCAACCCTAGTTTTTGCGATCGCCTATCTCTTGACTATCCGAGTAATTACATGGAGAGATTAAGATAATCTTACTGGTCATGTCCCTGAGTTTAAATCGTGCATTACGTCTTGTTGGCCGAAACCGGAGTCCGATCGATATATATATATTTCCGGTCTGTAGCTGCTATTCGTTGCGTTTTCACAGTAGAAGAGACAAGTTTGTGCGGCGTTCCTTAGTTTGAGTGGCTGGTGGATCAATGTTAGACAAATTTGCAAGGCAAAACCACGATATAATCCGTTCTTTCTTCAGAGGTCTGCCTCCGGCGCCTGGGCTCTCTGCCCAGGCCTGTTGCTCCGCTTCGCGGAGGGCTGGGATCGTCTAAGAAAAGAAGAACAGAGCTGCAGATGTCACCGTTATTTGTTGCAGACCGGAGCGAGATCGGGAGACATGTAGTAGCCGCCGCCGGAAACGGAACTGAGCATGAGTATGTCAACTTCATTATGGAATGCTCTTTTCTGACTACTTTCATAAGGATCACTTATATTTAGTGGAAATAAAGAACCAATTGAGAATTGTACAGATGGCTGAAGAATTTTCTCCCATTATACTATAGGTACCTTAAATAGATAACAGATAACAGATAACAGATAACAAATCAGATAAACAGATACTCTAGCTTATCCGTTGCTTACGCTAAATACTACTAATACTACTACTACGATATCAACCTACGCTATCTTCTCACCCCTTTCCGCTCCCTATTCTCTCTACACTGTACTTTATTCACTGTTCTTTCTCCCTATTTTGTTTCTGTCAAAATACGGCTGTTATGCTGTTAATTGGCAAACGTCATCCAACGCAGGTTCAAAGTAGAAAGGGGCAAACTTCCCAATGAGAGTGGCTGGGGCGCGCACAGCCGTGCCAGCCACCTTCTAGATTGACGCTCTCTGCTCTGCTCTTTCAATAACTTCTGGGGCGTTTCTATGATTTATCTTTAAACTTGGTATTTCTCTCGCTCGACCTTTGTCATATTTTCAAAGTTTGTATTTATTCAATTCAATTCAATCTGATTTTAGTATTCTGAAGATTTTATACGGTTTAAAGAAATGACTCTCTATTATACTTTGGTAAGTGGCTTTAGGAAACGCAGCAACAATGTAGACATGATCTGATATGATATATATCAATTGAATGTTGGTGTGGTGGCACCACTTTGATAAAATCAATTCAAAACTTCCTCCATTGTCTTTTGACGACTAACGTAGTTATAGGTCTTTGTCCTCTTGGTTGCCGAGATGGGGGCCTTTCTATTCCTCGTCACTCCTCTACCCCGTGCTTTCCGCAAAAGTGTTTTAACTGCCCTTGCCGGTCTACGATTTGCTCATCACTTGGCTTTAACACTAAGATTCACATTTATCTTCATCTTAATTCTGTTTATTGATTCAGTCAATCGTGTTTACAGAGTTCAATTGGAAGTTGCCGAGGCTCATAGCAGCCTTCGTGGCTCCGGTGGTAGTATGATTTCTATTGAAAGATCCGAGATTCAAGCCCGTAAATTCTACTCCCAGCGAAATATGTATTTGTGTGGATTCACTTTGTTTTTATCTTTGATTTTGAATAGAACCCATTCGCTTGTTCTTGATCTTATCGATGCCCAGGATAAGATTGCTGCGCTTAAGGGCTCTTCAAATGATTCTGTAAAGGCGGAAGCTTTAGCTTCTGAAAGCAAGTCTGAGATTGCTCGCCTTCAAAAAGAATTGGCCCAAAAAGATCAAGATTTGAAAACCCTCAAGAAACAGTCCGAAGCTCTTTCCAAGGAGTATTATAGCGTCAGTGATCAATTGAACAGCAAGAATGGATCTACTCCCTCTGATAAGAAATCAGATTAGTTGTGATAATATATATACCAACAACCTATCCTATCTATAAAATAAACAAATAAATTATTATACTATATACAAGAACTAATTGTTTTCATATGCATTGCTCTTATGTTTAGGAGCAAATTCAAACCCTTCCTTGACAGGACCTAAAAACATTTCAGAAATTTTAAGCCAGTCTTTATAATCAGTACTTGCAAGAAGAGTTTCAAGTTCGTTACGACCTTTCCATAAAGGAGGACGATCATTAATCCGAGGCGGGAGATATTCAAGAATACCAACTGGAATATACCTGTGAGTGAATGATAAAAATTCGCAAAGAAATCTACGTGTCTGGTTAACACCATAAGTATCTGAACCCCAATGCTCTAATCCGTAATTAGCATATGTTTTAATAATTTCCAATCTTTCAGTAGCAGATTTATCAAGATATTGCTTAGCATCTACTTCTTCAAATATCCATGGCTTTATCAATGCCCCCCTAGCAACCATAGAGCTATCGACTGAATATTTATCTAAGGCATCATACCAGTCTTCCCATGAATATATATCACCATTTCCAATAATCCACGGCTTGATTTTACGGCCATCACCATTCTCACCATCTTCAGAAATGTCTTCTCTCTTTTCCTTGACAAATTCAGCAATATGTTTGATATAGTCCCAATCAGCTAGTTTAGTATATCTCTGGGCACGAGATCTGCCATGAAGTGTGATTGAGGCAACCTGGCCATCGTCAAGGATACGAGTGACGATATTTTTGGCAGTGGGATGTCCATCTCTAGTACCGGTTCTTAATTTAACTGTAATTGGGATGTCCCCACTAACTGCATTCATGCCAACAACCATTCTCATTAATCGTCCTTGATTATCTAGAAGAGCAGATCCAGCACCTTGTTTATAAAGCAAATCAATAGGGCAGCCACAGTTTAAATTGATTTCTGATGTATTGGGGGCATATTTTGCAATAACTTCTGCCGCTTTAATCGCCTGCCAGTGTTTAGAGGCAGCAATTTGTACGCCAAACCCGCCTACTTCAGATGAATGAGCTCGTGGTAATGCCCATTCAGACTTTTGGCCTTGTATTAATGGCAATGAAAGAGCCATTTCACTGTATGTAACATCAGCACCTAGAGTTTTCATCAATCGGCGGTACGGGAGATTTCCAACCGTAGTGAGAGGCGACAGAATTTTGGCCCTACCGAGATTCAACTTTTTCTTTTCAGATGCCATAAGTGGTGACTCAACATAGGCAGCAGCCTGGTCCTTTTTATCTGCTTCTGGTTCAGGTTCTGGTAATAATGCGCTTGAAGACTTTTCGTTACGAACGATTCTATCGTCCAGATACTTAATAACTGCCTCAGACATGGGAAAGGCGAATTTTTTTCTATTGAGTTCTATCTGACTTTGAACGTCAATTCTATTGACTTCATAATTTTGAGCCAGAGATTTCTCCTTTAGCTCCTCTTTTACAACAAGAGTATTATTGTCAGCATAATGTGATGATAACCAACGACATCTCAGCCCATTAGGACAATAGCCAATAGCGGCAAATACAGGACATACACCAGGAATATCTGTCGGTTTAGAAGCAATATATTTAGATATATCATGTTCATATTTGCAACTATCACCGAACCTACATTCTGCCGTACCCCCCTTGATCTGCTCACACAGCTTGACTGATTCATTTGCCTGAATAAGATTTCGATTCTTGTTCTGTCCACGGTTTTTCTTTTTACCACCTTTTTTTCCGCCTGGCCCACCGTCACTACCTCTTTCATTCAATCCTTGACCCTCTGCGTCATCATCATTTTCTAATTCATTAACTGTACTATTTGCTTCCAATATGAATTCTGCCTTGATGGGCGCTATTCCTTTGATTTTTTCATTACCAGTAGTAGTAGTAGTTCCATCGTCCACTTTGGCTCGCTTAAAATCCGGTTCAGCACTATCCACCTGATCTTTCTCGTGAGACATGGTGTCAATATTATTTATTACAAGGTCAGGCAGGAGGGAAATGATTTTTTTTATTTGTACGATGCGTTATCTATCTTAAAAAGGTTAAATTTCTGCATATCACTTGGACCGGTCAGAGAGTTCAAATGAATAAATAATTTAATAAACAAATAAAATCATAAAATAAATAATGATATCGACAGCCAGAATACTAAGAAGCACATATTACTGTTATAAATGGTAGTTGGAAAATATGCTACCATAAAAAGTTCATGTCCTATTTTTCCCACACGTTGAGTAAAAAACAACTTTTATTTAGTCAATGAATATATACAAATTTTTCTTACATAACCTGTCTGGCTTTTCACCTAAAATGTCTTGCCGGTGGATCAATGGTAAGACTATCAACCGATTTATGAACAGTAGATAACAAACCAGCAGCTCTACATCTTCGAATGGCTTTTGCTAATCTTTTCTGGGTTTTCCCTTTATTTCCAATCAGATAGTTAGGAAGAATACGCCCATTCGTTGAAATAAAACTAGACAAAGCTGATGCGTCCTGGGAAATATGGTTAGATGATTGGAACTTCCGGGACAAAAATGTGGAGTCTTCGCCATCTTCCTATATACTTACTTTCCATAATGCTAAAGGGTTCAACTTAACCTTCCTGAATCTGTCCTTCTTTACAATCGATTGCTGATTAACTCTATCCAATCTCAATTTAGCAAGAGAAAAATCAAATGGATCATATGTTGAGCCAGGTTGGAATCTCTTAACAAATGAGCTATCTATAGCATTTTTCTCGGCTTCTCTCTTTGATGCTTCTTGAGCTCTGTGCATACTATTTATCGTTGCTTGGATAGCACTACCTATTGGTTGGTGTGGCCTTGACTGTTTAACTGAGGTGGCCCATCTTTGCGTTTTTGGCTGCTGTTGCGGTTGCTGGGCTTCATTCATCCATACCGACGTAGATGCAAATAGTCTTTTGGCCCCATAGGATTGGTAGATTGCTGAGTTCCGAGTGATTCCTCTTTTGAACATTCTGTGACGCGATATATGCTATGATGAATTAGAATGTAAAGCCAGTAGTATGACTGGTGAACCTGAAATTGAAACTTTTCTGTGATTAACGCGCAATACAGGTAGGCAGGGTAATAGCTCGGAATTACACTCCATTAAAAACGATTGCCGCACGTGATATGCAGCCCAGAAATTTATTGATACCCGTCATAAATCTGTAGAACAGCCAATTAATTACAAACGTTTTCTATAGTTTTTCATTCCGATGGGCCCAAAGTCGGGAGTAAATTTAAATACGCCGCCTTCAAAGGTTAAAAGGGCATCCACCCCTGGAATCCAAGATAAACTGAAGACTCCATCCAATAATGCTTCCCCAAATAAATCACCGGCAAATGACGATGTGAACGAGATTACTTTCATAGCTCGCCCAACGCCGTCTGACAGCTGGACTACTGCTATGAAAATATACCTCAATCTTGACATGATTCGTCGTATTGGATTTTCTGCTGGTGACTTAGTAGTTGTATCTAGACCGGGTGAAAAGGGCGTCGTTGGATTACTTAGTCCTAGTGGATCTAAGATCTCAAATCAAATCGTTGAAATTAGCTCAACTTTTAGGCGAATTTTAGGGATTGTGGCTGGAGAAAGAGTCAGCTTGGCAAAGGTGAGAAAAAGGCCAGAAAATGCATCATTGATAAATATTGGTTGTGTGGATTATGCTGTATTAGACTTGGATATTGAAGACAATAGTAACATTTTAAAAAATACAATCAGTGGTATTCTTCAAGATATTAGAATAATCTCACCTGGGCTTCGGTTTAAAGTATCCACCGTCCTTGGTAAAACCGAGGTAGTAGTGACTGATATTTCAGGACTACCCGATCTAGCTAATCTCACACTCGATGGAAATGCTCCAGGATACAGTGAAGAAAATTTGTTATCGCCTGTCTTCTATTATGGTGGTCAACAACAAAGTGAAGTCCAACTTTATTCCTCTTGTAATGTTAAAAGCGATGTTCCTACTGCAGTCGGCTATTCATCGCTAGGTGGTCTCAGCAAACAGATCAATATATTGAGATCAAAAATAGAATTACCTTTACATCGACCAGAACTCTTTAGACGGTTTAATATGTCACCCGATAGAGGATTTCTATTATATGGACCACCCGGAACAGGCAAGACGATGCTATTGAAAGCTGTTGCCCATGAAACTAATGCTCACGTTCTAACAATAAATGGACCTTCTATTGTTTCAAAGTATTTAGGGGAGACCGAATCGTCTCTACGAGCTATTTTTCAAGAAGCTCGAGATTTTGAACCATCCATTATTTTTATTGATGAAATCGACGCTCTGGTGCCAAAAAGGGATAGCGATGACTCTGGAGAAGCAGAAAGTAGAGTTGTCTCAACTTTGTTGACATTAATGGACGGTGTAGGCTCGTCTGGTAAGGTAGTTGTTATTGGAGCTACAAATCGTCCAAATTCCATTGACCCTGCTCTTCGGCGGCCAGGTAGATTTGGCCAGGAGATTGAAGTGGGTATCCCAGATGCCGCTGGAAGGTTGGAAATCTTGAACGTCCTTTTCAGGTCAATGCCTCATCGTTTAGATGAAGACTTCATTCTGGATATTGCTAATAAAAGCCATGGTTATGTAGGTGCCGACTTATATGCCCTTTGTAGAGATGCTGTGATGAGAGCTATTCAAAGGGGAATCGAACAAGACCAAGATACGGAGGACATGTCGATTCTTCGAACTGATGTTATCAAAGCAATGGTCGACATCAGACCGAGTGCAATGAGAGAAATAGTGCTTGAGACTCCTAAGATCCATTGGTCTGACATTGGAGGGCAGGAAAAAGTCAAACAGAAATTAAAAGAAACTGTGGAATGGCCATTGTCACACCCAGAGACATTCTCCAAATTAGGAATTAATCCCCCCAAAGGAGTTCTATTATATGGACCACCAGGTTGTTCGAAAACCCTTATCGCTAAAGCACTAGCCACTGAAGCGGGATTGAATTTCTTGGCAGTTAAAGGACCAGAACTCTTTAATAAGTTTGTCGGTGAGTCCGAGAGGGCGGTAAGAGAAATATTCAAAAAAGCTCGAGCAGCTGCGCCGAGTATTATATTTTTTGATGAAATTGATGCGTTGAGCGCTGCTAGAGGGCATGGAGAAGCAGGAGGCGACCGAGTTTTGACCTCACTATTAAACGAGATGGATGGTATCGAGGCTCTGAAAGATGTTACAGTTTTAGCTGCCACTAATATGCCAGATACAATCGATTCAGCTCTTATGCGTCCTGGCCGTCTTGATCGATTAATATACGTAGGTCCCCCAGATTTGGATGCTCGACTGAAAATTTTGAAGATTCAGTTCAACAAAATGCAGGTTGACAGCGATGTTGATATCCAGCAGCTTGCTATTGCTACAGAAGGTTGCTCTGGTGCTGAGGTTGTAGGGTTCTGTCAAGAGGCCGGAATAAATGCAATGAATGAAAACCTTGACGTCGAATGCATCAGTATGAGGCATTTCAAGGATGCTTTAAAAAATGTCCGGCGGGGCATCACTAAACAAGTTCTACAATATTTTGAAGAATTCGCAGTGACCTCGGGTAATGGCTTGTAAATGACTTAATTATGCTTTTGCAATTCCTTTACTGTTCGTTCACAATATCTCTCTTTCTAATCCTCATTACAAGTAGGTAGAGATAGCGAACGCGGAAACAAGACACTATTTATTACTTAATGTATTTAATATAATATATACTACTATATACATCGGAAAAAAGTTGTCAGTAAGGAATTAGCATGGTTGCTATATTTCATTTATAAAAACAAGGTCTTGTGTATTATTGCTCACACCATATATATTTCAATATTTTGTATGCCAAGCTCCTCTCGAAGCCTGCCTGCGCTGTGGTTATATCGAAAACGTAAGAGCTATCTTTTGGAGTAGCTTTCACTGTGGCAATTCCACTTTCACATCCCACCACTGCTTTCTATCTCTTGGCGGACAACTTCTCGCAGTTCTTGTCTGCCACAATGTAAACAACGGCTCTCGCAGATTTTACCGTTATAGACCTAACTGCCTTGAAAGTATTACGGGCTGCAACCATATAATCTGCTAACAGAATGCTCTAAAGCCCTTATCTGAACAATTATCTATTTTGAATGTTGATTCAATCAATCAATCTGTTTAACGTGTTCGCTATATAAGGGCTGAGTTAAAAAATGATATACGGAAATAAATAGCTGCAATAAAGTTTTATAATAACAATAATAGCCGCGAAAAAGAAGTTGGACACTACTAGCCGACATACAACGAAGTAGTGGAGAGGTTCAGGTCCAGGTCTGGGACAACTGGGGCTTTGTACAGGTCACTAGTTGGACCAGAACTCTACCAAAATGCGTGTTTAATTAAACAGAATAAAATAATAAGAATGATATTAAAAAGAATAATCCTGATCTTTTCTTTTTAAATGGGTTACTCTCAATGTGATATTTATTATATACTATAGTTAGTATATTATTTTATTTAATCGGAAAATTATAGATTAAGCCCGCTATACGGTGCTGCGTCCTTTGTCGATGTAAAAAGGTAACTTCCGGCAGCTCGAAATCAGATATGATACATAGCAGCACTGTGACTGTAGTGCGCTCGAAACAGTGGGCTGGCTACATGTATATATGTTTCTTCTACTAGGCTTGCGCTATCTCAGTTTCTTCAGACCTCGTCCAATCAAAAAGATCCTTCTCGATTCTAAAAGGGGTATGCAAGCACTAATTTAAACACATAATAAGCCCTGGTACATTTCATTCATTTTATATATATTTTGGCATAGGAACTGGATTAACGTCTCTGTCCCCTACATATTATAAATAATACCAAAGAACAAATTCAACCAAATAAGGGCTCGTCAGTGTGTCGGATTTTTTTTCCACATTGTCATAGGGAAATCGGTTAGGTCTCGCGATAATGGCAAAAATATATATTATAACGGTGCCATACTTCTATTGCAAACAAAATATGTCCTGAATATATAAATGAAAAATAGAAGAATACCATCATCCATTCTGCTTTTATAACGAAAAGTGGACGAAATAGAAGACATCACAGAAGACATCACATGTACCGGCGACGTGATAAACCAGCTATTCTGGAGGAGGCAAAATGTGGAAGCTACGGAAGGAAATTGGACAAGAATCAACCTTATCTGACGATTTTCGAATACCATGTCAGCCTTGTTTTTTTTTTTTTTAAAGCCAGACTTAGAGATATTCGTTGATATAGAAGAAGCATTCGCTATAAACCGATCATGCTAAACATATATCTGACACACCGCCCTCTACGTATGGGTTTGCGCGCTTTGCGTGTGCTGCCCCAGTTTGCCGAATGAAACCCTGATCTTAAGATCTCGACTCCAAAAAGGTCTTGCAAGCTTGGCCAAGAAGTTAGTTACTTACTACTGTTGAGCGGCCGTCGTCATAGTAGGTTTCTCGAGAACTACTGTAAATATATATAACGCTATTTAAAAAACAATATTATGTATCCTAACTCCTACTTTGATTTATTTATATATCACACCTATATAGCACACAATACAATATATTGCAGACAAATAACATAGGACAAACGCTAACTATCTGCAAATAAAATAAATTTATTGACTATCTATTTTCCAGTAATAGCTCTCGACAATTAAACATCAGCAACAACTTGCATAACAGATAGACAGGCCCTATATTATAGTCGCCACAAATCATCGACAACTTCACTTCTGTTGAATCAAGGGAAAGTAAAATTAAATTGATGAACCTATTTCTATTATTTATTACGATATATTTTATAACGTATTATTAAATTCACATATATGCAGACGCTACTTGATTTCTATCTATGCTCAAGCAGTCGGGCCAACCGAGCCAGCAACAATGTCAGTAGCACCAGTTATAAAAAATATGAAAAATAAAAGAATAGAAGACAGACCGACGGTTAGATTAGATTAGTTTTAATATAGGCGTGCGAGAAAATACACACCAGCTGAATAATGTTTTCTTATTTTGACCTTTTAACTGATTTTCTATATGAAAATATAATTGATGATACTTAATTTTTCTATTCATTGTGATTTTATTTATTATTACATTGCCAAAAATATAATAATTATACATTTAAATAACACTAACAATAAAATTAATATTGGATTTACAATTGATGGAACGGGATAAGTACAATCAATATAAATGATAATAGTTAAAATTAATAGTAATAATTTATAAATCAGTTGTATTATTGATACGCCATGACTGTATTGTAATTAAGAAATGCATATATTCAATATATATTCACCATTTTTTCGAAATCAAGACGAACAAATTTATTTATATATGGATCGAAAATAATGACGGCATTGTTTTAGATTATTACTATATAATCTCTTCACGGATAGATATATATCTATTTATTTAAATATCCATTGTCTGGGCACATGTCTACATTATTAACTTCAAAAACAACCTTCGAGATTAATTGTCCTTTCGAATGAGACATGTTACTAGTGAAATGTAACCTAATAGTTTTCAGCGTGATATATTTCGCGCATTCCATTCTATAGAAATAATATGTTAGTAATAATAAATAGTATCTGAAATGAATAAATAGTACAGGCGCTGTGAGTAGTTGATACTGCAGGGATACTATTTATTAATTTGTTTACCAGACTAAATACAATAATTCTTTGGCAGAAAGCTATTCATTTGATATGAAGAATCTAATGAATTCAGCATAATTGATTTCGAAGATAAAAAAAAAGCATGTGCTACTACTGCTTATAAGGGCTCTTATTTATATAAATTAAGAATAATCATTAGCAGAGATAACTCATATATATAATAAGACAAATGGAATTGACTTGACAATATAGGGAATTAAAAAAAGCATTTTTACCATTTGATTTAGAATTTCAATTACATTATTAAAGGAATAACAAGTTTATATTAATTTTTTAAAATAATTTATTGCATATTCATCGAACATATCTATTAATATTAACAGTACTATCTATGTTTTACCTTTTTTTTGTCTTCGAAATCAATTATTACATATTATTACATAACAATCTCTTGGAGCTTATTTTACCGATAAACTGTAAAGAAGAGAGCGTGAAAAAAACAGTTAAATGCTAGGGGGCCGGCTAAGGTGTAGACAGACCACAGGTGGGCCGGATGCTCTGCGTGCGCTAGCCAGGCAGGCCAGAAGGCAGAGCACAAGTGCAGGGAGACCATTTATTCGATATTTATTATTCATTATCTATGAATGTCATTGATTGAAAATAATGGACCAAGCACACAGATAATAAATTCTATGTTATAGGTGGAGGGAGCATTTCTATTCTATTCATGTATATTTGTATTTATATTATATATGATTGCGGTAAAATTCATCTCTGTATTGTCTGTTTTAGACATATCTAACTGGAGTCAAAGATCAATAATAATTAATAAACACAACATATATATATGTCCTAATAAACAGGAAGACTAATTAACAAACAAAATATAATTAATACAGCAAATAACAAATAATTGTTTATAATCTGATATTGGTTTTCTTCAGAAATTATTTATTTATGTGTTTTTTATTCACGGTAGACTTTTGCGCAGTGAAGCACTCCTTACTAAGTGAAGTAGTAAATAGGGAAACTAACTAATTATTAATACCGGAGCGCGACTGAAAAGAGTGCGAAGGAGCCTGTGTGAGAGTTAATATATTAATTAGGAGTGTGCGGCAAATTCTTGTGCAGCTATAGTTAAAATACACGTATTTAAACAAACTTATGACGACCACTGAACGAAAAAGCTGCTGAAGAAATTGTTCTGAGGTAACTAAGCAGAGAGCGCACAATCCTTTCTTCGCTTGCGCGACCGGCCGCAGAGGAAGAGTTTTCCAGTGTTCAGAAAAACATTTCATCAGTGGTATGTTTAAAATTACAACTATTAATAAAAATTCTCTATTATATTTATTCCTATATATGGATCTACCGTCTGAAATTACTACTACTACTGGAGGGAGGAGGAATTCGATGCTAATTTCCACTCTTAATTGGTGCCAGAAAACACAAGGGCATACAGCAAGAGAATATGTTTTTTTTTTTATATATATTTATTCTTATATCAGTATACACTATTAAGATGTTTGCACTTTGCAAGATGTTTGCACTTTGCAAAGCAAGAAAATAAATATAGAAACAAGGAATATAGTAATATCAAAAACTACGCGCATCCGCTTTTCTTCTCATTTTATCTCGTTTACGAAAATATATGAAAATAAATGACCTACAGTTGAGATTGAATAAGATTATTGTTAATATTACTCATATATACCACGTTTATTATTAGCAATATATCAAGGATTGAAAACCGTTCGTTGTCAAGCTCTTATCTGGTGGCACATGTCTGTTTTTCTCTGGATATCTTAACTGTAGGCAGAGTAAAGATATATCAATACTAAGTTAAAACGTATAACAGCAAAACTACGTATATACATATATATACACCCTCTGATGACTTCACGAACATATATATATTAGTGATAACTAGACATATCACTCCTGGTGGGCTATTACATTTTAATTAAAATGTGAAGTTCACTAAAAATAACAAATAGATTAATTGAGACAAAATGCAGAAATCAATTTTAAAGTCTGGAATTTTTACATTTATTTTCCATAAAATTAATAATATGTAGCCTGAATTGATTTATCTATGTACCTGAATCGAGTTACGTTTATTATTTTTCGGATTCTAGAGCTTTTAAGTTCTGATTGATATATATATTTATAAGAGGACCATCCTTTTCCAACTAAAAATTGGTTGGTTAAGAGCTGCCATCATGTCGACTTTAAAAATTAAAATGTAAATAAATATATAATTGCTAGAAAAAATTGTTTCTATCAGCAGCCTATATTTCTATTATTAGGTATCTTTTCTCATTTATTAAAGATTGGAAGAGAATAGTAGTATTTAAGCTAGAAAATATTCTGTTTGCTTTAACAGCTACCGGGTCTTTTATTCTATATAATAATAATAATATACATCCACCAATCATTCTGTTAGAACTTTTCTTTAATTCTACAGTTTCTCAATGATACTAAATTTACTTAGTGAGCACAAAATGACACCATTGGAGCAATAGTGTTTTTTGTTGTCAGTGCCAAAAACTCTATGCCTGTATTAGATCTAAATCATAATAATATATAAAATGCGTAACTCAGTTTCAATGGAACTAATAGGAATCGAGCTCAGTAGTTTTTTATATTCTCGTCTGTCATCCAATCGTTTGTTTTCTTATTCTTACTATATATATAGATAATTTCGAATTTATTATATATTATTATAGATTAATTTAATACCATTTATTAATTTTTTTATTAATATACTATCTAAATAGTCATCTCGAGGAAATATTATTGAAATTGATTATTGAACTGCCATGCTATTTATTTACTTAATGGATGTTTTCTGTAAATAGAAACAATTATTCCGTTCCCTTATCTTCAAGTGATGTTCTCTGCTCTGCGTTCATCTTCTCTGGTACTGAACTAAATTAGCGAAATAATGGCTCAATTACTAATAAGAGAATATATATTAATATATTTACGACAATTATATAGATCATGGAATATCGCGAGACTTTTCATACAGTGTATAATGATAGCATGTGCCAACACTGAAGGAAGGGCTTTAACTTTATTAATTGTATCAGCGAGAAAACGTGAATTGATCATCAACATCGTTCATTGATATATACCTTTTCACAATTAACATAGCCGCATTTATTACTTATAATAACTAATTGAGAATAATAAATAATAAAAATTAAATTAAATTTAGCAAATGTCTTATATCATGTAAAGTAAAAAGTTTTCTTTCAGTTAGATTGCTTTTATAGTCATCTGGGATGTCAACTTATTCTCTCTATATATCTATTACCGAGCTGCTGCCATAAAGACTTCCTTCTGAGCTGATATTTTTTAGGAATTTCTTTTCGATGCCCTATGGAAAAACCAAGGTATGATTTACATGTGTTTTTCAAATAGCGTTATATATAGGCTCGCGATGTAACTCCAGAGGCTCGTATACGTATGTATATCAGGCAAGTGAGATGGCACATTATCATTTATTATCATTGATTATCCAATATAACTGTTCTGAGATAGCTATTATTTATTAATTAATTTGTATGCTATGGAATTGAAGCACTACGGAGACAGGATTCAAATTTAGTTTTAAATACTGGTACTCTCATATTAGAATGAATATATAGTCGTAGTAAGACTGTGTATATATAGTGTTAGAACTGCTCAATACCGGTCATCTAGGAAAAATGAATTTTTATGCTATTATTTATTTGATTCAGTCAATCTACCTAATGTGCTACGAATTTAACATTCATTGACTGATAGATTCCAATATGAGTGGAGTACGCGCACACTGTTATAATGGAATTGACGCAGACACGGCGAGAATGCAGAAGAGAAAGTCGTTGTGGGCACCCATACATATATATATATTTGTTTCTTAATTTATATAAATATGTAGCATGGCAATTACGTGCTTGGTCTAATTATTATTATTATTATTATTATTATGTTAAGTAAAATTTATTTATCCGTCTATTTTTATATATATTATTATTATATTGTATTGTATTGTATTTTTGTTTTTAATATTATTTATATTCATGTTTAATTGCAAACAAGATCAATAAATTCTTAAATGAGACTAGGCTAGTAGTTGTAGTACACAGTAAATAACAAGTAATTATTTATAATCTAACAATCGTTTACCTAGACAATAATACAATACTGATACTTAGTGTTACTCCTCCCATTAATTAATATTGTCTAATTCGAGTATTACGCTCCTCCCTCTCCTGAATTCAAGTATAATAAATAATAAATTGCTGTTCCGATTCCAAGAAATTGTAAATAATACAGCTAATACTAGGAAAGTAATAAAATAACGTTAGTATCATCTAACCAATAATGTTATTGCTTGGCCTGAGATTTCAGAATCTGACTTTCATATTTTTAATATATTATAAATTTACATTAATCAGCTTTACATATTTATTTCTAAACGATATATAGATAGACAGAGACAATACTGGTAGCAAAACAGAGGGAGATAGAAGCGATCGTGAAGGAAGCGACCGTGAAGGAGTAAACTGTTTGTTGGTGCGTCTTATTTTGCAAGTAGACTCCTATATATCTATCTCTATCTCCGCTTAGCCAGTCGGGGAAATTCATGCTTTTGCTCGCGAATTACATTTTCAAATCGATTAATAGATGTGAATAGAATCCCTTAATGGTATGTTTTAATTGCCAGGCTTCATCCGGACGCACAGGTTGAATTTATCTTTCTTTATATTGTTTATATTTTATTTATAGTTATGGCGGAAAAGTGGAAGTCCGACCGTGCAAATAAGTTATATGAATATAGTTGATCCTTGTGGACGTTCTTTCATACAGAGTAACGAAAGAAAGTAACAAACAATATAGCAATTGATTTTCATATCCGTATGTATATATAATACGTTAAGTTTTATCATTTTTATTTATATTCGATATTCAATAGTCCGAGATCCCTAGCTATCAAACCTATCCCGATTTAGGGCGGACAATATATCAAAAAAAAATGCTTTAGGATGAGTTTCCCTTCGTTATTAATAATAATGATTATAATAATTTTAGAAAATTAAGTGGGAAAAAATTCATTCCATTTATATAACCGTTGTCTGCCAGAACTTAACCCTCGCTGATGATCATGTCATTAATTCTTTCTTCTGTTTATAAAATAATGCGAGCAAAGAATTTAGCTGAATACTATACATAGTTCTGGTAGGCGTTAATTGATGAATGAAGGTGGAGGGAGGAGTCCTGTCTGAGATGCAGAACGAGAGGACTAAGTTGTAAGATAAAAAAAAATCATATGTGTACATTTATATATGTAACCGTCATAAGTTTTTTCTCCCGCTCACATCACATTATTGCGGAGAGCTGGTGGCGGCTTCCTTCTAGTACAATGAATAAATAGTATAATTGTAGGCATTTGATATGAGCACTATTTAAAAGTAGTGCTAACCCACTAGCAAGATATTTTTAAACGCTGATAGTCCTTATCTGGTAGCAAGTATCTATCTATCTATATATAGGTAATCAAAATAGAAAAAGGATAACGCTGAGCGTTCACTCCGAACAGAGTGATTGTTGTGTGCTTGATATTCATTCTGGTATATTACTATCTTAAATTAAATGATTAGTAACGTAACGTGCTATTTATTTTCATAGGGTTAGTATTAATGAGAACACGTAAAAATAAATGTATATAAATATAGCTGTAGCAATTGGTTGTCATTTCGCCTGTTCCCTTGAGCTGATTGCCCGTGTTATACAAACGTGTTATATGATTCAAAAAGCCCAAAAGTTTAAACCATTAATTGTTGTTGTAATATATAACTTTGTAAGACAGAGACGTTAATTGATTGATTATTTTAATGTCTGTCCTACATTATTATAACAATAAATAATACAAAGAAGTCAGTTCTTTAACAAATTGTAAAAATATATCAAAGTACTTTATTTGTAGCCGCATTATTAATTACTACTTACAAGAACAAGAATTAAGTAATAAATTAAATTTCTTAAATGTTACAAATAATGCTTTTTATTAATTTTATTGGTGTATCCATGAAGCAGATTAACATATAGCACAGAAGTAATGGCTCACCATTTCGAGCGCACCGCAAATTACAGTCATTAGAGTCCTGTTTCGATTTCGATGTCCCACCTTTGCCATTGGAATAAGTCGTTTGAACACATGGCGCGGGGGCTGTTATTCAGGAATTTGTGGGCCCTCGGAGAGAGAAGGGCAGAAGGGGCAGGCTACAAAACAAAAATAATTAGTTGTATAATATATTAATTAATATAAATATAAAAGTATTACTACACGATTATTATTGCACTATAATAATATTTTTCTTAATGATGACAGTAAATAAGTTCATTACTTTATCCTTGTGCTATTTTATAATTACATTAGTTGAATGAATATCTGGAGATCCAGCCAAGTCAGTCCAGCCTCCAGCCCCATCGCCTATCAATCTGCTAATAAATATTTTAAACAAGACTCCTTCCTTATCTGGAGAATGAATACATAAACGTAGTATGAAGAAGACTTACTTACCTTGTAAAGTATTCCAATCCTTATACATATACACCACTGTTTGGCCTTTTCCAGACTTAACGTTGTCGATACACATCTTACCACTGTATCATCGATCTGTGTATGCAGCCGGCCCTCGAATCGCTCGTCGTATGCCGAGGAAAGAGGGTCCGTTCGAGTGGTGGAACCCTCATAATTCGGATGACCGAGTACATTTCCACATCTTTCAAGGCCACCACGCCCGTCTGGCTGAGCTTCCTGGTACATATGTGACATATAGAATGAGACAGTCAATATTTCTTTCATTCATTCAGTGGTACCTTCAGTGCCATAATAGCTGGCGATCGGTATTTTTCATATTTATATTTGCTCATCAGAGTAAGTATATAAATATAATAATTCTATATTTACTACTTGTCAGGAATCCTAAAGCAGTAAATATATTATTACTATTATTACAATATTTAGACCAGAGTGAGGAGGATGTGTACCCTTTAAAATTTTTATTAGCAGATTCACTGATTTGGCTCCGTGGCTTCTTGGCTTGGCTCTCTAATTGGCGCTCGAATTTCTTTCTTTGAATTGCTTATTGGCATCTTTTACAATTATGCAGAGAGAGTTTTTTTTACATTCGTTATCTATCTAATTACGTTTATATAACCACATGCCGAATGAAAGAATTGATATAACAGAATAAGGACATCATGGTGCGGGTCCTTATTTGGCTTCTTTAGAGATAGAATTAACTATCTGAACCTCGAACCAGCTTGCGATTGTTTCAGTTCCTAAACACGATTGGTTACTTTCCAATTTATTTTTGTAGCTTGAATATCTTTGCCTTCCAGGGTGGTTTACGTCGAACACGAAGGAAAAAGATGGTCATTTTGTGTTATTTTATTAATATTATGCAAGTTCTGTGTACGTGCGCACGTAGCCAGCCAGCTGGGCATTGAAAAATGCCAGCTTCGTTTCTGCGGTCTTTTATTTATGATTCTATAATTATAGACAGCGTTAATTGATATCTACATACAAAAAGCCAGTGGTTCTAGTACTAGTACTAGTATCAGTATTCACAATTATTTTTATGAGTACGATTACTTATTATTTATTCTTTACATGTTTGGTCAGTATGTTTATTCGATATTCACATTCGTTCTCCCTTCGCGTTTACGCTAGTTTATTGGGTTTTAAGTAAATCGGAGAAAGATCAATATGTAGAACAACTAAAATAGTTTTAATTTGCTCTCCCATACCTTTGGTAATTGGCCATGATATCTACTTGTAGCGATTTACTCGCCTCTATCCGCCAACAACATCATAATACTTGGGACACTGGCTTACAATCATAATTTTTATAGGATAATTCGTTCTCTGCTCTGGTTCTTTTGTACGAGTAGTTACCAATAACCCGTGCCTGTCTCAATATATCCTTGAGCACACGCCCCTGCTATGTTCTCGAGTATACATTGTTATAATTACTACAGAGAAGGTGTGGAGTGTGGTGTCTATCACGGAAAGATTTAATTTGCCTTTACTATTATTATATTGTTTAGAACGGTAGAACCAAAATAACAGTCAAAATATCACGCGAAAAGGAAGTGAGCGGGACAAATTTATGCTTCTTCACGCAGCGAGGCCGAAAAAGGCGATGTGGAGGACAAGCAATTAATTACAGATACTAGGAAACTAGGAAAATGGCTGAATCGAGCCTCAGGGCCATGAACAGACCTCCAGATGTTGTTGAGGTATGCATCGAGTGAAAGCAAAACTGGCCTCAGATTATCACCTACAATAAGTAAATAAAATGTATATTCTTTCTATTATATATATATTTAGATTTTGACAGGTCGAAGAGAAAACTATCAGAGTATCTATCACCGAGAAGAATAAATAAAATGAAAGTGCTCCGAAGGTAGTATATCTGCTATCTAAGTCATGTGGGTGTACTAATTATGTTTGGCACCCTCACCTGCCTAAAAAAGCTCTGCGGAATTCCAAAAGATTCAAAATCAAGGAAAATAGGAGAAAATTCTTATATTTCTTATTTTATTATTTAATAAATGCACCCGGAAAGGAAACCGAAGCCCCTGATGCACCTAGATGTACTCAGGCTCTTGAATTGTCAGGGTGCTCCCTCCACCCGCCCTCTTCGCGTGGTATATCACGAGCCAAATGCGCCGCTGGTGTCCTTAGTCGACTCGTTGAACTCTGGAATGGCATGCGAACATTCAGATGGGAGCTTACTTTCTGCTAATCACCACTGTGATTGGGTGAGCTCAAAACGGTGAGCCATATTCTGGTGCACACTACCTCTGCAGTTTACGCACTCTACACTCAGCTCAGTTTCTTCAGACCTTAAGATTATTCTCGATTCTAAGAAGGGTCTGCAAGCAGTGACCAGGTTGCACGTCACTACACCTTAGCAGCTTCACTCCTAGTGAACGGCAGTCACCATAGGTTTCTCCATATTATCGCCAGACCCGGTTTCCCATTTTCCATCGAAACAATGTTGGCGTCAGCATAGATCCACTATGACAAGCTGACAAGCCTTTTATCTGGTTGTGGCACAGCTGAATGAATTCGTCTTTCTTCGTGTTGTTCTATTTATATAATTATATTCACCGATTAAAATGCTCTTTCACTTATTGAAAAGACGTACAAAGTTTGCACAGTAATAATTAATCCATACATATATTCATAAATATTAAACTAAAACAGCGATTTTTCTTGTCTAAGCAAAAGCTTATTTAGAATTGGATGGAACCTTTATTTTGAAGCTGGCTTGCTAATTGAAGTTGAAGTAGTTGTAGTAACTTTCTTGGCACCACCAGTAGAGGATGTCGGGGTTGTAATGGCCTTTGGCTTCAGGGTAGTAGTTTGTTTTACAACGGCTTGAGCAGGACCGTCAACTGCCTTGATGTTGGCCACCACTTTGTTCTCCCCGCCAATACCAGCACCAGCAGCCCCAACAGCAGCTTGACCAGCACCTCCGGCGGTCTCTCCAGTAGCACCTCCAACATTACCCCCAGCGGCACCCCCAGCAGCACCTCCAGCCTGTCCAGCAGCAGGCACTGGAAGCTTCTTAATTCGTACAGAATTAGCAGCCCATTCTTGCATCTTCTGGATCAACAATCCATTTTCATGGAACGCAGCAAAATCGTCACCACCGCCTCTTGAAATGCCTTTAACGTGAACATTAGGAACTGTCTTTCTACCTGTTACTTTTCCAATGTAAGCCTGTAATTCAGCGCCATGAGGATGCTGGTCGATCTCAACAATGATTGGACTGGGAGTAATCTGATATTTGGATAATACATCTTTTGCCTTTTTAGAGAAGGGGCTGAAATTGTTAGTTTGGATGTTACAAAACATAGGATTTAGACAGGAGGCGATCACTTACCAATAGCTTTTAGAAAATACAACAATGGGAGCCTCAGAAAGGATTGCTTTATATTCTTTCTCCGGGTCAAAGACAGCTCCTTTTTCGGTCGTCAAATCTTGATCTTTATCAACTAGTAATTCAGTTAGTATCATGATTAGTAGTACAGTTGATGCCACAATCTTTTTATTTTTACCTACCCTTTGGTGGAGTATTAGCAGTGGAGCCCAGTCTTGTAGTTTCTTCAACGTTCTCAAGGAAAGCTTTGGCTGCTTTACCTTGATGGTGGCTTTGATAAGCGAAAAAAAGTCCCACTACAAGTAGTGACCACAAGGCCAAGACTAAAGTACGTGATCTTCTTGATTTAATCATTCCGAATGAAAGAATAAAAGACAGAAGGAGCGCCACCAAAGTTTGCTTGCCGAGTTCTGGGTGTTTTTAGATGGCCGACGCGAAAAATTCAATATAGACGTAAGTAGGAATTAAATGTGCGTGCGTCTCTACAGGTATATATATGAGTAGGTTGGACGGTGTGCTGGTGATGTGTGCGACCTGTCGAGTTATAAAATACCTCCCAAAAAACAAAAGAAATGACCGAACTCCAATTCCAGTTTTCGAATACAAGTCAATAAAAATGATCAACGATCAAGAGAGCGTGGATCTGGTGGATCCGTCAGATGTGTCCTTATCTTAACTCAGATTGGATCACGTGATTTTGATATGCAAGATAAATGAATTAAATATCCTTGTCAAAGCGTTGGGGTTTTTTTTGGCGTCTTACGTGTATTTGTAAATGATCACGCTAGTTATATGCAAATAAATTCTGATCAAGTTAGATCTATTAGATAGTGACGTCTCAGTGGAATGTGAACGAACGCCACGTAATTAAGACTTTTTTTAAGCAGGGGTTATAAAAAGAGACACGTCGCGTCGAGGGCGGCGGGCCCAATTACAGTATAAGCTTAAGTAGATAATTTATCCGTTCCTCGAGATTTCCCATCACCAATATCCATTTTGGCAGTTTTGGCACCGAATTGAATCGCTCTTTTCTTCTCTTCAGATACAAGAGGGAGGCAATTGGATCTGGCCAGCAGTCGAAGAATATATTTTGTTTGCACTTTGGATTCGTCATAGTTCTCGTTAGATTGGTTATCAGGATAATATACTTTTAATCGTAATGGGCAATCCATAGCCCACTTGACAACTCTTTCATCAAGAAAAGGATACCGGACTTCTTTACCCCAAGTTGCGCATACACGGTCATCTCTACCTAGGTTTCGATCATGTAATCTAGCAAAATCTAATTGCAACTCTTCAGATAATAACTTATACCCTTGTTGGCGAAGTCTCGTAGTATGCCGCGTATACCCACCAAACAGCTCATCTGCTCCAAGACCAGATAGTAAAACAGGAGCTGTGCATGTATAATTATTATTGTCAAGAAACGGTAAATTCGTTGTTGGCGATATTTTCATACAGAATCCGTTGCCACGACTTGCAAAATAAAATGCAATGGCAATTGACAAATCCATAACAGTGTCTTTTGGCCACATTAATGATTGTACCGTGGGTCTATGTTGTAACATTTCGTCAAAGGGGACATTAATTTCTACGAACCGAAATCTAAACGGTGGTGATAAGCTTCCTTTATCTTTTCTATTATATAATTCGATCCATGATCTTCGACCTAATATACGATCGGGAGTATTATAACCACCTCCTGTACGTTTATTCTCAAATGAAACATTTAATAAATCCACTTCAATATTTGAAGGAAGCATTTTATCAACCAATAACGCTAATAATGTACAATCCAGTCCACCAGAGAACAGGATGGCTAGATGAGGAGATTTCTCATCGAGATGAACATTTTTTGGTTCGGGTATATCTTTTACGCGCCGACAAACAGAATCATATAGTAGGTCATGAAGTGATAGTAGAGCAGCAATAGTTTCATAATTCTCATCTACTGCATCAATAGATTGACTGACTTTATTGTACGGATATAGTAGCGGTCCGTTCATGGCATTATCTGGCGAATGATATTCCCATGGGTATTCGGTAAGTTCTTTCTCTTCTAAATCAAGACAGAATACAACTCCACCAGGTACTTCTTTTAGAGATTTTAATAATGGAATAATCAAATTGTTATTATCACTACCAGTATCTTCGATTCTAAGAGCCCGTTGATCAGCCGCCACACTGGTTATCAGCAACCCAAGGTCTTTGTCAAAACTGTACAACAAACTCCTCCGTCCTATGCAATCTCTTCCAAACCATATTTTTTGGTTTACTTTATCATAGTAAGTAAATGCATATTCACCGCGAATCCTTTGTAAAGTATGAATGATAGTATCCGCTTTCTTTTGTGTTAATAAGTTATACATGAATTGGGTATCGTTATGATTCATGTCATCACCATACAATTCATCATTATATAGCTCGCCATTGAATTGCAGGTAATGGCTAGATTCTTCATCAACTACTGGCTGGCCAGTGAATGGGTTCCTCAATGATAAAACCGAAGAACATAATCTCAGATCATGATAATTATTATTTTCATTAACCAAACAGTCTATACAAGCATAACTACTTGGGCCTCTGTCTTTAATACGTTCAACTAGTGATTTCCAAACACTACTGTTATAAGCAGTCTCCAAAGCCGATGCTTCTACTTGTTTTAGAATAAAAGACAAAATTATACCACACATTAACTAGTGAAAAATGAAAAATGAAATGTCGAGCAAAATATGAGTACACTGGGTTTGGGACGAAAAATATTCATACGCAGGCTTATTTGTATACATATAGTTATTTGCAACAGAGAGAAAGGACAAGCTCTTCTTTTTCTGTCAACAAAAATCAGTTTCCGACTGGATATATATACAATTCTATCTATCTACCTAACAGTTTATTGTCATTCATATTTCTCTCGGTAGTAGTAACTCATTTCACTTTTACCCTTGCCTTAATCGCTGAGATGAAAGCCACCGAGGTTGAAATATAAGCGACTATGTATGAGATGGAAGGGCTTTATTAGATATGAAAACATCATTAATATTTTAGTTCTGTAAATTTTCCTAGATATAAATTGCGGGCTGGATAAATACTGTGTCTTGAGGGCGAGGGCGCGCAATGATCGACGCCATGATCAGCTTTCTCTTATCAGATAAGATATAGCCAAGCCAGCCGATAAAGGTTGGGGTTTTTTGTTCAGATGATATTCTTTTAAAACTCTTCCATGTGTTGCTCGAGTGTTAACAGCCATTTTTGTTATAAGAGAGAGATACATAGTGGGTGCTCCCTTGAACGAAGAGGAAAGGAGGCTGGCAATCAGCGAACCATCTCGGCATGTCAAAATTGATTGCTTATGCAACCAGCTATATGATGTATTGCGCTTAAAGCTGTCTGTAGGGTAAAGAGAGAGAGGTGGCTTACGTTAATACTCAGGATTGTGTGACCTCCCTTTTCTATGAATAGGAGAAGAGCGGAAATGGGAAAATAGAAAGGAATAGAAATTGGATAATCTGATAGTTTGAAAGTTAGAAGCTTCGTTAAAGTAGGAGAGATTGTAATTTATTATGACTCCCTTACTGCCAATTCAGAAGGATAATGAAACATCATCTACCTCGGTAGAATCATTACCTTCAGCTAACGGTGCAAATGGAAACGTGAACAGCACAGCAGGATCTGGTAATATTAGTCCCGGTTATTATTCGACTTCTCCTGTGTCTCCGGTAATCCATCCAACTCATATTCACCCGGGCGAGGTGTCTAGATCACCGTTAGTTCCGACATATGATAGTGCTCCAGGCTCAATTTCATTTTCACATTCAACAACGCCATCGCAGGATCTTCAGGATATTTTGGAACAATTTGATCCATTGGCCGTTACCGGTAGCAGGCGATCGGGGATTAGCAATGATAACGACGACGATGAAGATGAATCTGCCCCAGTCGAAGCTGGAAAGTTAGCAGCAACAGAATCAATAGAGAGTGCCAACAAGGCAAAATATATAGGAGAAAAGGTGCCAATTGATGAGGAGTCAGTGGCTGAGTCGGAGTCGGCGACTGTTGGGCAAGCAAATAGGTCAGTATCTAGCGAACCAACAGAAACTGTAGGCGATTCGAGATTCAATAAACAAGCTGGACAAGGATCGGATTTGGTATCTGATCCAGCACCTGATCATGTAGCTGGACAGATATCAGAGCAGATACCTAATCAAGGGCCTTCAGGTCAAGATATTCCATCAAATGTCAGAGATGCTATCCCTCCTCTTCCGCCACCAAAAGATAAGAACAAGGTTGTTGCGCAACCGCCTCAGTCTGTTTCCAGCCGTCCGACCGACTCTTCGCCTCCTCATCTCACTGAAAAGTCGTCACCCCAAACAATGAATCCCATTATCAAAGATGAGGACGTTAAACCATTTGATTTCCAGCGGTTCCTCGATCAACTACGTCATAAAAGCGCGGACCCGATCGCGCGTTATGTGAAAAGCTTTCTATCTGAATTTAATAAGAGAACGTGGTCAACATCGGAACAGGTGAAAATTATTGGCGATTTTAAGGCGTTCATCGCATTAAAAATGTCACTATGCCCACCATTTTCAACACTTTCGGAAGCAGAAATGACCAATGCCTTGGAGGGAATGGAAAAACTTATTATGAATAGATTATATACGAAAACATTTTCACCAGAAATCCCTGTCAATCAGCGAGATGATATTCATGAAGAAGATGTATTGCGCGATAGAGTATTACAAGAGAAGATGAGAATCTGGCATTGGATAGAAGGTCGTCATTTAGATCTAGCTGACCGGTTTTTGCGCAACGGAGAGGCTTTTGTTAAGCTTGCTAGTGATGAACTGACAAAAATTAATCATTATCGTGCTCCACGAGACAAGGTTATCTGTATTTTGAATTGTTGTAAGGTTATCTTTGGTCTACTAAGACAGACAAATTCTGAACAATCTGCAGATGGCTTTCTGCCAATTCTCATATATGTTGTTATTAAAGCGCAGCCCAAAGATTTAATCTCAAATCTGAATTATATTCAAAGATTTCGAAATCAAGATATGTTGAACGGTGAAACTGGCTACTATATATCCTCATTAAGTGGTGCAATTAGCTTTGTGGAATCTTTAGATAGATCAGGGTTAAGCGTAAGTGATGAAGAATTTGAAATTAATGTTGAAAAATCAGTAAGATCAATAGCTGAACCATCTGATTCTGCTACTTCGCCGCCTCGAACACCGGCCCGAGAAGGATCCCCTGAACCTAGTTCCACGATTGCTCCTACAACTTCTGATACTACTGCTACTGTTACTGCTGCTGCTACTTCCTCTGACGAACCTACCAGCTCCATGCCGGAGCAGGGCTCTCGCCCTGATACTCCACAAGGTAACTTAAATGCGTCTACAGTACTATACCAGTCCGCTGGTCTTCTAGCAGCTCCATTCAAGTCATTGTCAAAGATGTTTGAAGCGGATCCTAATGCTGAAGCATCTGCTGATTCTACCACGGGTTCCACCGTCAGACCACCGCCACCTAGAGATGTATCGTCGCCGTCACCTTCACCCGAAGAATCAGCCGCGAGACAAGTGTCTGCCGAGGAAGATGAAGCTCAAAGAATCCATCAAGTGGAATTCCAGAATGTCTCTAAAACTCTTAATCAAATGTTCCCCACTCTTGATCAGGAAGTTATTCAAGATGTTCTTCGGGAGACTCAAGGAAGAGTAGGCGCTGCAGTAGATATTTGCCTGGCATTGCTGGAATCTTAGTGAAATTGTCACCCCATCCTTCAAAGCTCCATCCAAGCCGCTCATGCAGTTCTTTCGTATCTAATGGAATATTTATATAATAACAATAATGAATTAAGTAAAAAAGATATTAAATATTTATGCACACTTTCTCATCATACAAATCGCCCGTGACCTATGCTAGTTTTTGGTCGCAGGGCAGAAAAGGCAGATCCCGGCCGGCTAGCCAAAGGTTTCCCATCTGGAGTGGCTGCAATTCCAGTTTTAGATGATGACGGTGGTAGCGGTGGCATCCGCTTCTTCGGACTAGGAGTTCTAGTTCCACTACGGCTGCCTGAGCGACTAACAGCGCGACTAACACTACTGCTACTGCTTTCATTATTTCGTGAAGTCCAATCAATTGACTGACCAGATAGTCGAGACCCATAATGGTGATTGGAATGATATGCATGATATTTGGATGTACCCCCCCCATGGAGATTATATTCTGAGGGAGATCCTTTAATAGTTCCTAAAGTGGTTTTCGGACTACCAGATTCCACTGGAGACCCTTTGATAGTTCCTAGTGTCGTGGACCCTAGTCGAGCACTAGGGGCATGATAATATAATGGCTGGGAGGGAGTGACAGGAGCTACTTCATTATCAGTAGGATAGCTATCTCCTCCTCTTATTGGTGATGATGATTCGTGTTCTTCCAGTACTGATGATCCATAAACAGATCTAGAAACCTCCCTCCGTCTATGTAACACAGAATTATTTGAATTAGACAGTGGAGTGGGAGTTAGTGACCCTGTTACATTTGAATTATCAATATCAGATGGAGATCTAGTTGTTACCGACCATACCGGGATACTGGTTGCAGGTGATACGGATCCTGATCGCGGAGAATTTGAAATAGGGGACGCAACTCCTCCTGTAGCCTTACCAAGAACTCTGGTGACACTCGAGGAATTATGGGGAGATAAATTAGTAGGAGTAGAAGACCTGGGTAATGACGATTTGAAAGTAGCAACTCTAGATTCCAGACTTTTCATTTGATCTAACATACCATGGATCTTGCGTAAACTTTTAGAGGAAGTTAATTGAGCCTGAGTAGGAGGAACATAAACAGCAGCAGTACTAGTCGCTCTACGCCTGCCCGGAAGAAACTCTCCTCCGTCCCTTGATAGTGCAAAGGAGGAATATGAAGGATAGCTACCATTGGTGGCTCCTCCTACGCCTTCTCCATTGGCCATCAACTCTATCTTCTGCTGTTGTTGTTGTTGTTGTTGTAGTTGCTGGTTCTGACTCTCCTCTTCATAACGCTTGATCAATTCTTCTTGTTGAGATATTTTATTATTCGATACGGCCAGCTCCTCTTTTACATCTCTCAACTCATCCTTGGCTCGTTGTAAATCAATTTTCAGGTCCTCTTTTCCTGACAAATCAGCCTCTAGCATGGCAATCTCTTCTAATGCATCGTGATATTTTTGTTCTAGTTCATTTAATGAGGATTTTGTGATTCTATGAAACGGCAGTTAGTCGCGTGCCTTCTTCTCCTGGCACTTCTTATCACACTAACATACCTCTCATGTCTTTCCATATCATCATTCTCCATCTCAATCTCTCTAAGCTTATGATTTGCGGCCTTGTGGGCATCCTGAAGTGATGCAATCTGTTTCTGCCATGATATTTGGCTTGCAGCATGGCTCTTTTGAGCATCCAAAAACCTCGTCTAAAAGAAAAAGAAAGAGACAGTTAATGAACTGAAAACCATTCCATATCTATATATGCTACTCACCTTCCATTCAGAAACATCTCTCGTAAGTCGCTCGACAGTATTCTGAAGATCTTTATGTTTTCTCTCTGACTCCTCCAGTTCCAACTCCAGTTCAGCCTCTAATTCACGAGAAGACTCCTTAAATTCAGCTATTTCCGCCTCCAACTGAGCAATCTGCTCTTTTGCTCGGCGATATCCCTCATCATATGGCCCAGGCATCCTGAAAGGTCTAAATATTGATGTTAATACTGTTCCACGCACAAATCCAGGGGTTGGCGAGAATGGTATGAGGGTGCGGGTTTGTTTGTTTTTTTAATTCATTTAGCGATGGTGCGGCTTTCATATGAAAGCGCGTAAGCGTAGGCGCAGATTCAACTGCAGGGCTGGACGGGATCTTGCATACCCATTCAGTTCAGTGAATTGTATTTCTGGTAGAGGATGTAAAGGCTGAGACATAGTAAAACCTGAGTGGTAAGAACTGAAATGCTGAATGCAGCTGATATGAAAAAATGTTAATGTAATGGTATAAAAACAAGACACGGAAACAGATCTTTATAAAAAGAAGTCGGTGGGGAGGTGGTGCTCAAGCAATTAGTGTCAATTGCCAATGCTACACCATTTACATAGTAACACTGATACACCTAAAACCTGCACGTTCCAGAACCAACTCTTTTATTGTTTGTCATTCTGTGTAATAATATTGATGTGCATATACTTGATATCATCGTATGCTTTCCAACCGCCTCTAAACTCTGGCTTCTAATGATATTTTATATTAATAAATAAACATAATTGATAATGTCGAGGTAATGAATGCTATTTAAAGATGGAGTTGGCAGATTGTTGAAACATGCTCCTTACCCTGGTCTTTCGGAACTGAAGATAAATTAATGAAAAGGCCGAGCTTCCAATTCTTATATATCCGGCAATTCTTTGGCGGAGGAATATCAATATAGGCTTCTTCAAGGTCAGATCTGCACGATTTTGGTGAGGCCAGTGAGTTCCAGTACATCATCAACATTTCTTGATCGTGACTTTATTCATCCGAAGGAGCTATTGGGGTAGCATCAGTAATAGGGTTTATTTGCGGCAGCCATTCAGCTCATAATGAAGGATTTTGCCACTGCCTGCACCTACCTGAACCCTGCATCTCTCCCTGCACTTCAAGCTGATACACGGCTGCCATAAATTATGGGGATTCTGCATGCATCGCTTACGGCCAGCCATGCACTGTAAACACCAGTTCGCATTCATATCCTTCTTTTTTCTTCTCTTCAGCATTGATTGTTGGTATTAGTGCTGTGAGACCGGTATCGAACGAACTTGACAAACTGTTATTATTGACTGTTTAAGCTTTGAAGCACCCGTTTTTTCGATTCTGTTTTTTTTACTTCTTTTATTTGTGGTGTGTTATAAAAGACCTAAGATGTGGCAGAAATGGTCGCAGCAGGGGAGATGACAGGTTGGAACGAGAAGTAAGACGAGAAGTAAACTAGGAACAGAGAAATTAGACCCTGTTCTAAAACTTTTAGTCTAGCCGAAATAATGAGCTTTAAAATGCTGACAAGCCCTAATCTGGTGACACATGCTGAACCCGTCTGGCTTTGCTTTGTTTCATTTGTATTATTTTATAATTATATCTATCTACCTATAAAGTATAGGAGGCATAAGTGTAGAAAAATAAGAATAGTTTTACGAGCTACATGGTCACGTGCGCATGTCACGTGCGCGAAATACTGAACCCTGCATATATGCATATTGCTGGGACCAATGTTTACACGCTGCAAAGATAGCGCAGGGTCAGTTTTAAACCTGGTACGGCTGCCGCTTGGATAACATAATTTGTTTACACTGGTTCTCGCTCCTCTCTTTTCCTCTGCAACATTGATTTCTGAGCCTGTTTTACGTCTGCGAATCCGTGTTCAAACTCGATTATAACCAACGTTTTTCACAAAGCTATTATTTGTTTACGATTTCCTCAACTCGTTTTCCTTTTTCTATTTTATT